>SDVV010036690.1:0-10922 GCA_016164225.1 Gammarus roeselii
TCTATACCAGGTACCAGAATACCACTCATTCTGTCTGCCTGCATTGCTTTATTCTCTCTATACCAGGTACCAGAATACCACTCGTTCTGTCTGCCTGCATTGCTTTATTCTCTCTATAACAGGTACCAGAATACCACTCGTTCTGTCTCCCTGCATTGCTTTATTCTCTCTATACCAGGTACCAGAATAACACTCATTCTGTCTGCCTGCATTGCTTTATTCTCTCTATACCAGGTACCAGAATAACACTCATTATGTCTGCCTGCATTGCTTTATTCTCTCTATACCAGGTACCAGAATAACACTCATTCCGTCTGCCTGCATTGCTTTATTCTCTCTATACCAGGTACCAGAATAACACTAATTCCGTCTGCCTGCATTGCTTTATTCTCTCTATACCAGGTACCAGAATACCACTCATTCTGTCTGCCTGCATTGCTTTATTCTCTCTATACCAGGTACCAGAATAACACTCATTCCGTCTGCCTGCATTGCTTTATTCTTTCTATACCAGGTACCAGAATACCACTCATTCTGTCTGCCTGCATTGCTTTATTCTCTCTATACCAGGTACCAGAATACCACTCGTTCTGTCTGCCTGCATTGCTTTATTCTCTCTATACCAGGTACCAGAATACCACTCATTCTGTCTGCCTGCATTGCTTTATTCTCTCTATACCAGGTACCAGAATAACACTCATTATGTCTGCCTGCAGTGCTTTATTCTCTCTATACCAGGTACAAGAATAACACTCATTATGTCTGCCTGCATTGCTTTATTCTCTCTATACCAGGTACCAGAATAACACTCATTCCGTCTGCCTGCATTGCTTTATTCTCTCTATACCAGGTACCAGAATAACACTCATTCCGTCTGCCTGCATTGCGCAACACAGAATGAGGTACTTTTGCCCCTCTTGGCAGCCCTCTACAGTCCTGCACAGCGTCTACTTTTGGTTCCTCCTAACATCAAAGATCCGGTTAGAACTGAGCCGTGAATTTCTAGCGCGAGGACAATTCTCCAGAAACCTAGCGTCAGTGCCCTGATTCAGGATTGCTGGAGGCAGCCGGGATCCACAGAACCAGACTATTTACCATTTTCCTGTACTTTTGATTTATTTCGTTTCTGAATACTTCTGCAATCAGAATGCAGCCTCCAACCTAGATAAACGAGAATTAAATGCCAAAAAAATCAGTTTCCTCAATTCTCACTTTTAAGCTTGTAGTGAGGCTAAAGAAGCCGCCCGCTTCTCAATTGTAAAAAATCTCAATGTGGGAGCCAGATTTCATCAATGCCATTCAAGTATTATTTTTTGATTGCTTACGAGGGAAAGGCTGAGGAGGTGTTTCATTAACTGAGTTGTAAAGATTTGAAATGGTAGGTTTTCTGTTGACTTTAAATTTCGTGGTGTTATCAGACCTCATGACCAATGTTTCTAGAAAAGGAAACTGGTTATTACTTTACATTTTTACTTCAAAACTAATGGATTCAGACAACAAGCTCAGCTTAGCTATCCATCCAGCCAAACTTCAATCTACCTCTACGCCTACGTTCACTCAACTCCGCCTCCATCACTCTTTTCACCAATCACCCTTCATTCATCCTCCATACGTGTTCAAACTATCTCAGAACACGTGAAATTCTTTTGTCCTATAACTTCTTAGTCATCCCCGTTCTAATTCGAACAATGTCGGTATTGATCCTGTCTCTCAGTATTACTCCAGCCATGTCCTACAAGAATTTCCTCTCGAAAAAGTTCAACCTTCTTCTCTCTTCTGCTCCTGCCCCCCAAGTCTCAGCCCAAACAGCACGGTTGAGACAACTACCCCCTTATTCAACCCTCTCTTTGCTTTCATCCCCAACGTCCCACAGCTCATTACACATTATAGTGTGCCCAGCATTTTACACCCTTCCTCATGAGAGCCAGGTAAATAAAACACTGAACTTCCCCTAATAACTCTCGATTTAGGAGGACACTATTCTGCTCGCTTTGACATTTCTGTAACATCTCATTACATTGCTCTATTAACACGTTTACTCGCAGCTCCCTCCTGTCACACACACTGCCAGACTCGACAGTATCCTACATAACTTCTCATCAGAATCCGCTACCAGTGCTGTATCATCCATGAACAGCAACTAATTCAACTGCCAACATCACCCATCCACTCCCAACAGCTCTGAGCTATGACCCAATGAACTCGCGTTCACCTCCCTGAACACAACACCATGTGGAGATTGAACAGCCAGGAAGACATAACGCAGCCTTGTCTCAGTCCCACTTTTACTGTGAACCAAGCACTCACCTCACTTTCCACTCTTACCCATGCTTTGCTGCCATCATAGAAATTCTGAACCGGTTGCAACAGATTTCCACGCCCTCCATACATACTCAGCAGCCTCCACAGCGCTTCCCTGTCAACCTTACAGTAGGCCTTTTCCAGATCAAAGAAGGCTCAAAGCACATTCTTACCTTTCGCAAAGTACTTTTCTCTAAGGATTATTGGGTTAGCTTGTTTTTTCAATGGGGCTTATTAGCGTGCCGTTTAAATGGTGTTTCTACTCTTAAGTAATTGCTTACCGGGAGGATAGAATGAAATAAAAGTTGTGATATACTTCGGTATACTGATAATCTCATTAAATCAGTATGTGGCCAAAGCTTATCTCATTCCGAGCTTTTGCCCACAAGAAACGCTCGTGATCGCTGTCAATATTGGGAAGAGCTCTCACAGGTTCATAAGCAAAGATAAACGGTCAAAGAATCGTTCCATTGATTTTACGGTAATTTAGAATTACATAGTTTGGTTTGATTTCTTTTTGACTACAAGGCGGTAAGACTATTTCTGCTAACATGAATTATACATATGGGTTCTTGCCCTGTTCAATGGCGAGACTGCTGGCCTGGTAGCATGACCGGTGCGGGACAGAGAGCAGGATGGGTGATGTGGCTAGCAGATTATGGTTGAAGAAAAGGATCTATCACGGTAATTATCACAACCTTCTTGAATATTTCTTACTTTAGCGTGGAACACGCTGCTAAGCTAATAAAAGTACAGTACCTCTGCAGTTGTTTCAAATAGACCGAAGGAGGTTCAGCCAGAGAAACAGGGCTCCGCTTGAAGGAGGCTACTTGGGACTTTTGAAACGCCACGTCGTACTTTACGCTGCCTGCTACTCAAGATCTACATGAATACATTTTTCAGACGCTAGAGGTATTTTGCAAACAGAATTGAATATGATATTTATCATCTGTTTTATTTTTACACATGGGAATCTCGCTTCAGCCATGGTAAGCAGTGTACGTGTTTCGTCCTGTGTCCGCACTGTTAGTTGAAACCGCCCATAAATTTAAACATCATCTGCAAAAAAACTCCACCTAAGCCTTCCGGTAGCTACAGTGACACCTGAACCAACCCAACCTATTAGATTTCTTGTCACCATGGCAGCGGAGTCTAGTGGCCTTCTTCTCAGTCAGCTGGTTGAGGAAGAAGACATGGCCACGGAGTCATTACTGGATAGCTCATACGATCACACTAACTCCTTTGTTTTCCCGCCGAGAAAACATGAAATCTCCTCACTCAAGGGATCTGCAGCAGCAGATTTCTCTGCATCATCCTCTGCCAATCAAGGTCCCAAGCATTTTACGTTGAACAACCACAACCTCTCTCCTAATCATCACCCTGCTTCATCACCATCTGCCTGCCTCATCCTCCGTGAGGACCGTGTAAAGCCCTCCCCTTCAACTTCTTCAACACTGCCCTACCAAAATGGATCACTCTGGCATGCCTGATCCCCAGCTCCCTTGAGAGAAACAAAAAAAGAACTGTCATTGTGGGGCAGATAGATAATAATAAAATCATAGCCTTTCATTCTATACATCATAAATTTGTTATGAACAACAGAAATTACATCCTGAAAGTCCCTCAGACTCGCGCTCCTAATATCGGAGAAATCATATTTGATTTGACTGATATTGATGACAGATCAATTTTATCTGGTTTAGAGACTGAGATCATGGCACTCTTGACTGTCTCCTCTTCTTGTGCTACCAATGCCATTTTGTCTGCTCAAAAAGTGTATCCCCGAAAGACCCTCTCTGTCTCTGATTCCCTCTACTCATCTGTCCACCCTATGCGAATCTCCATTGAGTGTAGTTCTGCTGTTCCTGAGCGTGTGTTCTTCCAAAATGTTTCTTTCGTGTTTTCCCATACATCTTATCGCCTATCCGCTGTTTCCGCTGCCAAAGATATGGTCATGTAGCAATCTCATGACGCCGCCATGAACGATGTGCTAAGTGCTATTCAACGAAACACAGTACCACAGCCTGTGAGACACCAGACGAGTTGCAATGCTTTGCTTGTGGCCCTGGCTCTTCTCATTCATGCTCATCAAAACGAGGCCAAGTTTACAAAGCAGCATTGGCTATTGCAGCACAAGTCCAATGTGGCAATCGCCAGAGAGATCAAACATTTGTTTATTGTGCATCACTCTTTCTCACTCTCTCACTCAGGAAAGGTCCCTTCAGCACAACCTCTCATAGCTCTTTCTCCACTCATTTCTCTTAGAACTCTCCTACCTGCCTCTAATTCGAAATCTTCTGTGAAGCACTGGCTAAACTTTGTAACAAATCCTGTGGCCTCCTCCTTGTCTTCTTCTGTTTTAGCTAACCCTCATTCATCAGCCTCTTGTAATCTCACATCTGCTCAAAGGAAACTCCTCAAAAATGTACAGTCTACTAAAAACACCACCTCACTTGACTGCATAAAATGCTGAAGTTCTCAGTGGCAATTTATGGTACAACTCACAAGGTCTTTGCAACTCTCCTTCAGCTGCACCAGGCTCATCCAGCTTTGGTGTTTCTCCTTCAGAGTCTTCATCTCCTCACTTGCACTTAACTCTTTCTGGTACATCTCCAGCACCAGGATTTCATATCCCTACTCTTCTCAAATCTCTCCTACAGCAGCTTCTGGGTTGGATACTCTCCAGCCTCCCTACCGATTCTCGTATAGCTATCATCTTCTCTCCACTTCTGCAATCCCTTTCTGCCTCACTATTGTCCTCTTCATAGCTCCTATTTCTCCCACTTCCTGTCCTCAAACACTCTTTCTACAGTGGAATTCCTGAGGACTATTGCGAAAGCTTTCTGAATTTAGGCAATTTTTAACAACTATCTTCCCAAGTGCTGTTAGCCTCACTGAAACTCACCTTCGTCCTCCACAGAACCTCCGTCTTTCTGGTTACCATATGTACCGCAAAGACCGTCAAGATGGCTTTGGAGGACTGTTAATTTTAATCCAAGTCAATTTAAAGCACAGGCCTGTGCCACTTGTGGAATTTGCAGATGGAGTCCTTGAGACCATGGCAGTGTACATAGACATAGATTCAGCATGGTCACGTGTACTCCTTGTTTACAATCCATATAAAAATGTATCTTTGTCAGAGTTCTCTAACTATTTTGTCCAGTTGGGGTCACAGGGGATTATCTGTGGCGATTTTAAAGCTCACCACCTACATTGGAAACCTTTGCAGAACTATAGAAACCCAACTGGCCTTGCCCTTTTTGACTTCCTTCTCTCTTTTTCACCTTTTCCTTTAACTAAACCCTCCACACTTTCCTACCCGGGTAGACCTTGCCTTTGGCTCTACATCCAACATGGACATTTTTGTTGCCACTCACCACTTTCACTCTCTCCGTCTCTCATGCACCTGACCTTGGTAGTGACCATCATGTGATTCTTGCTTCTAGTACCCGCACCTATCCACGTCTGTCCTTCTGTCCACGTTGGAACTTCCACAATGTGCCTGCCTCGAGATGGGATGCATGGACTGCAGATATGGCCACGTCAAACATTGAACGAGTAGATACTGCATCTGCAGCTTACAGTTTTTTTTTAAACTGTCGTTTTAAATACGGCAAAGAAATACTTGCCACTCATATCCTATGCTACCCCTAGACGCCCTGGGAGCCCTTGGTGGGATGCTTCCTGCGAGCATACAGTTAAAAATCGTCGCAAAGCCATTCAGCTCTTTAGTCGTTTCCCAACCCCAGCAAACAAAACTGCTCTTAATAAGTACACAGCAATAGCAGCTAATACACTTTTGACCGAAAAGAGGTCCTCCTGGAATGATTTTCTAGCTCGCATCACCCACCGCTCCCCATCTGCCCAGATCTGGAAGATGTTTCGATCGATCTCAGGGCGTGCCCCTCCCTCTCTCTTTTGGTACTTCTCCTCTTTCATCCACTGAAGCGGCAAATGCCCTCGCATCACACTTTTCTCTTTCTTTCTCTCAAACGGAGCTGAGACTTAGGGAGTGAGAGCAGAGGAGAGAAGAAGGTTGAATGTTTTCGAGATGAAAGGTTTGAGTAGCATGGCTGGAGTAACGCTGAAAGACCGGATTACCAACCAACGACGAGGTTTGAATCAGAACAGGGATGGTGAAGATGTTGGAGGACAGAGTGGATTCGCGTATTCTGAGATGGTTCGGGCACATGGAGAGGATGGATGAAGAGAGATTGGTGAAAAGGGTGATGAATGCGGAGGCGAGTGGTCGCAGGCCTAGAGGTAGGCCGAAGTTTGGGTGGATGGATGGTGTGAAGCAGGCGTTAGGAAAGAGAGTTATGAATGTAGAAGTAGCGAGAGAGCATGCAATGAATAGGCGTGAGTGGAGAATGGTTTATTTTGACGCTGCTCTGATGTGCTTTCCCGCCTTTGGCATCCCGTTGTCGGGATAGTCGTGGGTGGGGCCCGGCCATTATGACGCGGCGGAGGTAAACCAGTGAAAACTGTCGGGCCCTGCTGCTTACAATAGATCCTCGGACTGCACTCGTGACAGAGAGTGCATGTTGTGGGGTTACCGGCCGGATCCTTTAGCACAAAATAGCTAAGTTGTGGGAGTGTGAGCGTGTGAGGGGCGCCTTGCATTCATCCACCCCCCTTTCTGGAGGATGCGGCCTAGTGTCTGTATCTGTATCTACAGGCACCTCCTTCCAGAGCCTGACTCATCATTCCTCATTGGAAAACTTGCTTCTGATACAGATGGCACTCTCAATCACAGTTTCTCTCTCTCAGAGCTACGCGTTGTTCTTCCCAACATTCCATCCCGCTCTTCTTCTGGTTCTGAACTCCTTCATAACCAGTTTCTTTCTCACCTCCCTAGGACTCAACACCACGTACTTTTAAACATTTTCAACATTTCTTTCCGTACTGCCGACATCCCCCCAACCTGGAGATCCTCCTTGATTGTCCCAGTTCCTATGTCTGGCAATGACCCCACCACAGCATCTGCCTACAGGTCCATATCTCTTCTCTCTTGTGTTGGGAAGCTCACGGAGAGGCTAGTTGTGGCTCGCCTTATGTGATATCTCGAGAGGAAAAATACTTTTCTTCCACACCAGTTTGGTTTTCGCCCTCAACGTGGCACCACGGATGCCTTCATCCTCTTAGAACACAACATTCAATTGGCTCTTTGAACTCAACAAATAAGACTTGCAGTGATTTTTTATCTCTCTGGTGCTTCTGATCATGCTTACAGCCAGGCAATCCTGTTCAAGCTGGCGTCCCATGGGGTGTCTGGCCGTCTTGTTCGGTGGGTCTCCAGCTTCCTCACAAACCGCTCCTTCTCTGTTTCTTCTTCTTCTTCTCAGTCCCACCCTATTCTCTCTGGGGTATCTCATGGTGCCATCATCTCTCCCCTTCTCTTCAATGTACTACTGTCCGACCTCCTTTCTTCTCCAGGTGTCACAACCTCTATTTATGCTGATGACATAACAATGTTTGTCACCCGCTGATTTTGCTTCTTCTGCCCAGGCACTGCTTCAGGCTGCTATTGACAACTTAGCACTCCGGGCACACCGCTGGGATATACTCATCAACCCTCATAAGTCTAGTACTTCGTTTTTTACCCTCAAGCGCTCAGTTCCTACCGGCCCGCTACTCCATATTTCTGGTGTTCCTATCCCATATTTTCAGCATCATAAGCTGCTCGGTATAATATTGGATTCTCCTCGTCTGACTTGGCATCTGTACGTTCACTGTCTTTGATTTCGTTGTCAGGAGCGCCTGAACATAATAAGAGTTCTTGCTGGATCACGCTTTGAGGAATCACGTCCTTGCTCGACGTGATATGGTTCACTTCACTGCTGCTCGTTTTATCATAGGTACGTGGAGCTCAAATCCTTTAGTCTCTCTCTACTGTGAAGCTGGACTATTACCCCTTGATCTCTACCGTGAGGAACGCTGTGGCCGGTTTCTGCTACAGCTTCTTTTTCAACCTGCTGATCATCCTTTCCATGCTCTTCTACGGCGCGATCGTTTCCTCACCTCAATTCCCTTCTCGTGTCGGCATCACAGATCGCCTCTTTAACAGGGCATGTCGACTGTTCCACTTTCATAGCTTCACTCTTCCTTCCTCTTTCCCTCAGGATGCTTTCTCTGTTCTTCTCCGTGGTTCCCTATTGATTGCACAATCCACACCTCCTTCCCCACTGCTACCATGGGTGCAGTGAAGGGTAGTGCCCCGGATTTGTTTGCAGATCTCTGTTATTCTTCCTACCCTGACTTTCTCTCTATCTACACTGATGGCTCAGTGACGAAAGAAAATGCAGCCTGTGTCGGGTGGGTGTGGTTGTTCCTCAGAGAAATATAAAGTTCCCTTTCCGTCTCCTCTCAGGTCACACAATACTTGCCGCTGAACTCTTCGGGATCCTGCAAGCATTGATCTTTCTCTCCTTACACCGGGCTACCACCCCTGCTGTCATTTTCACGGACAGCTTATCCTCACTCTTTCTCTTGTCATCCTCGAAGCTTTCTTCCTATAGCTCCCTTGTTCTTGCAATTCATAGACACTTACTTCTATTTCCCTTCATAGTATACACCTTCAATGGATTCCAGGCCACTGTGCTATTCCTGGCAATGAAGATGCAGATACAGTGGTAAAGGAAGCAGCAACCTCTTCTCTCCCTATTCATGAGCTACCCTACTCCTTAGCTGAGCATCGCTCAAAAATTTTCGCTTCAGTCTGGTCTTATTGGCAGGTCAGGTGGACTGCTATTCGAGGCCAGTACTGGTCTAGGTATCTACAATCCCCTTGTGCGTCCTTGGGCCTTGCATGGGACACAGTCACGATTTTTTAGTCCTTTTTTGCTAGATTCAGACTGGGTGCTGCTCCTTTAAATAAACCACTTCAGAAAATCCGTCAAATTGACTCACCAGACTGCCCTAACTGTCATTGAGATGAAACGGTATAAAATTTCTTTTTGTCTGCTCCCAATACCTAGCTGCCCGGCGTCATCATCTTGTCAGCCTACGTGCTCAGGGGCACTCAGCACTCAGTCTCACTTTACTTCTTAGTGGCTAATCCGGTGATCCTGCTGCGACTCTTCTCATATTCAGGGTTGTGGAGGCGTACATTGGCTACACGCACCGCTTCGACCGGCCGTGAGGTCGCGCACTCCAACATAGCTGGTCTCGGAGTAAATTGACTACGGTCAAAAGGCCCCGTGAAGAGAAGAAGTTACAAGTTGTAACACTTGTACGCTGTTTGGTGTTTGCAGATGGAGCTGCTTGAATTTTACTGAAAAGGAATTGAATTGATAAGTGTGGGGCGGCGCTTTTCCTCACCACAATCGTCATACTATGCTCTCGCTGTACTGTAATTACCGTACTATGCATTAGCTCAACTATAAATGCCCTACTATTCCCACTACTACTTTAATATATATTTAATTCCTGTACAACTCTAAAATATTTCGTTAGCGATTATAATATGGGTTTCATATCCATCTATACTCATGTATGCTCATTAGGTTCATTATGCTTCATGTCCAAGTATGATACATGAGCTCATGTATGTAGGTGCTTGTGCCCGCCACATAATACAGCCCGTATACCCGGTTACTCTCGTCTACCATCTCTGACGTCACCACTGGCTAGACCTCTTTGCCCGCATATTGTTTTCTTTCCATGACTAATTGCCTCGGCCGCCAAAATGCGAAAACAACTACCACTGTCGCAGTACATTCCAGGACTTTCGAGTCAGGCAACTTGTAACCTACGTTATTATTCAGTCAAGCAAACCATTATACTAAATCAGAATTAACATCATACAGTTCTTCAAAATTAAAAATTATAAATCCTCTTAAATTTCACAATCATCAGTGTAATTATTCTTACATCATACCATTCATTCTTCAAGCAATCTCCAGAATTATCATTTCTAAGTCATGTGTACAGCTGCTGCAACGTTCATTTATGATTAACTATCCCTCAAAAAAACAAAATAACCTCATATCATTACTATAAATCAATTTTGCGTAATCCTAGTGAATATTTTTGCACCACCTGTATGCTGTGTCCGCGAACCTTATATACTGTACTGTATCATACGTCCGGAGGTGTCCAAAGATTCACGTTTGGCCAGTACGACAACTTGTACTGCGGTACCCTGCAACCATCGCATTCAGCGGCCTAGGCAGTCAGTCCATGGAGGAATAATAGGGAGGGGGAGCAGTGGCTCATTTCTGCGAAGCCAGTTATGGTGCTTGGTAGATCGCGCTCTGGCAGCCTCAGTCGCAAGTCAGACATGGTGCGGGGAGGGTGCACCAGAACTGGCTTCATTCGAATACACGCACAACGCAGCCAATGATCTTTCCTTCTATTATACTTTCATGAGTCAGTCTCTCACTAGCTACGGGGCAGACAGGGCAGGGGTCACCCCATACACATAGGGCACCCCAGAGCGCTTAGTCTTTCACACCACACCCCAAAGCACTCGACAATTTTTGGACGTAGACTAATCCGTGGACTTACTTTTTGCCACTAAGGCAAAATGGATTTTGATTTGATTTGATTTGGGCCTCATTTCCACCAGAGCCTCAACGTGAGTCATAATAGGCTCCCCCGTAGGGCTCGATGATCATTGA
>SDVV010036691.1:0-10922 GCA_016164225.1 Gammarus roeselii
TAGGACACTGGTCGAACTTTCATAATATTATTTGTACATCTCCAAACTTGCCTACTCCAACTTTTACTAGCTGATTTCGATAAAGCTGTTTATCTGCTTGAAATACTCCACACAAACTACCAAGCGATAAATTGCATGACGTGGCCGCTTTACAGCTGAAGGAGGAGCGATAGATAATGTATACCCTTTTTATAATGTACACCTTGTGCCGTGTGAAGTTTCCAACACCGTAATTTTGAATTAAAGCCTCTTCATTAGCTTGTAGTACCCAATAAGTGCTCTCAATGGATGTACTGTATGTCAAGATAACTCAAACAGTCTTTGAGAAAATATTACTCAAAAATTGTTCTGAAGATTTCTGGATGTTTCTAAAATCAAAATTTTACTGTTTTCAATATCCGAATTTTGAAAAATATTTTCGTTCGATTATATTGCTCGTCAAATAGCTTTCAATGATGACTAGCTTGTTAAGTCGGCTTAGGAATAAAAAAATCTTCGATTGCTGTCCTCCACAGAGATTTAAATCACGTAATTACTCGTCATTATTACTTGAAACGATGAACGAGACGACTTAATTTTCGTTCGAATGATTCAACGAACAAACGGGCGGATGGACGGGAAGACGGACGTTGACTTCAACGTATGATATGTCACTCAAATTATTCCGTTCTCTAAAACAATGCGTCTCTTCGCTAGGGCTGGGAGACATAAAAAGTAAATTGGTCTATGTCTTCATATTTATTAACAAAATCTCATCACGTGCCCATAGCTATTCTTGATAATTGAATTATCTTTGTATTCTAGTCAAAAACATTCTCTAAGGATTGCCAATTTCTCCGCCTTCCTTAATTTTCATCAACTGGATCTTCCGGAATCATTTGTTATCGTACCACATTCATTTTTCCGTAACATGAATCGCCTCTATTAGTGAGCGTCAACAAGGTATCTTCTCAGCATCTTCAGCGTGGCTGGACGAATGACTGATTGGAAAGAGAAGGTCAAACTAGATTGAATAGTGTGCCGTGCTTCTCTGCGAAAGGTTATGCTCCTCATAAAATTCCCTGGCACGCACAGCAGCGAAATGCCAGCAGACTGAAGAAAACAGGCGAAGAAAGAACAACATCCTGCCTCACCAACAAAGCTCTTTAGTTCAGGAATTACGAGTTTCTTCGTGTAGATTTATTGAGCAGGGCTAGAACAGTAATTGATGTTGATTCTTAGAGACACAAAAATTGCGTCACGTGTGATCATTGTGATTATAACTTTTATTGTTTGCGGTATAAATGTTTGTTAATATGGGGGTAATATAATGACTGCTATAGTTAGCGTAATAAATGTTTGTTCAAGGGGGGTAATGTTATAACTGCTATTGTTAGCGATATAAATGTTTGTTAATATGGGGTAATATTATGACTGCTATAGTTTGGGATTTAAATGTTTATTGATATGAGGGTAATATTAAAACAGATATAATTACCGATATGAATGTTTATTGATGTGAGGGTAAGGAAATATCATCAGGCATTTGGAATATGACAAAATTAGCTGGAAGACATTTGAGTACTACGCTTAAGAAAAAAAATAACCGCATGCAATATTGTTCGTAATCAACAGGTTGAAGCACAATTAATTTAATAGAAGACGTGCTGATGATTGTGGTTATGCCAATAGTAGTCACAAGATGAGGCGGTGTTTGTTAGTTAGTTATTGCTGAAAGTTTATATGTGGCATCCGACCTACCACTCTGTGCTGACGCCTTGTTTCCAATACGTCAGAGTACCGGAAACAGATTTTCTCTAACTGCTTATATTTAAATTTCTTTAATATTTTCCACAATATGAAATGTGTTTAAATATCTTCTTGAAGGGACTTTGTGCCATATTGACTCAAACTAATCATTAAAAGAGTCTGCAGCCTGTAAGAAGACGAGCTCACTCGACCAATCATTAAGGAGGCTGCAGCCAGTGAGAAGACGAGCTCACTCGACCAATCATTAAGGAGGCTGCAGCCAGTGAGAAGACGAACTCACTCGACCAAACATTAAGGAGGCTGCAGCCAGTGAGAAGACGAGCTCACTCGACTAATCATAAAGGAGGCTGCAGCCAGTAAGAAGACGAACTCAATCGACCAATCATAAAGGAGTCTGCCTACAGCAGGTAAGAAGAAGAACTCACTCGACTAATCAGAAATGAGTCTGCCTGCAGCCAGTAAGAAGACGAACTCACTCAACTAATCATAAAGGAATCTGCAGCCAGCAAGAAAACGAACTCACTCGACTAATCATAACGGAGTTTGCAGCCAGTAAGAAGACGAACTCACTCAACTAATCATAAAGGAATCTGCAGCCAGCAAGAAAACGAACTCACTCGACTAATCATAAAGGAGTCTGCAGCCAGTAAGAAGACGAACTTACTCGACTAATCATAAAGGAATCTGCAGCCAGTAAGAAGACGAACTCACTCGACTAATCAAGAAGGGGTCTGCAGCCAGTGAGAAGAAGAACTCTCTCGACTAATCATAAAGGGGTCTGCCTGCAGCCAGTAAGAAGACGAAATTACTCGACTAATCATAAAGGAGGCTGCAGCCAGCAAGAAGACAAATTCACTCGACGTCTATATAGTCGATACATCCGCGGTAGTCCATCTGTCTTTGAAGTGTTCTCTATAAGATAACTGAATTGAGATTTTTATTTTACAGAATAAGTCTACTGAAGAGTAGAAGATTGAAATATTTATTTGTATAGTTCTCATTAGTATAACACAACCATTTGTTAACAAGCAACACCAGGTATTAACTCAACTGCTAGAAAGGGACCAAAGTTGAGAGTGTTTAACTGTCGCTGTTTAATTTATCTACTCCAGTGATGAATGAAATTGCAACTAGTAGACTTTAAAGTCATTTAACCTCTAACCAGATTGGCCTCATCAAGGTACACAGACTGGCACTAGCCAGTATATGGTGGGTCTCATGACAGATATTGACGCCAGCCTGAGTACTGTGGTTCTCATCAAGATACACAGACAGGCACTAGCCTCTGTACTGTGGGTTTCATCAAGATACGCAGACTGGCACTAGCCTCTGTACTGTGGGTCTCATCAAGATAATCAGACTGGCACTAGCCTCTGTACTGTGGGTCTCATCAAGATACACAGACAGGCACTAGCCTCTGTACTGTGGGTTTCATCAAGATACGCAGACTGGCACTAGCCTGTGTACGGTGGGTCTCATCAAGATACGCAGGCTGGCACTAGCCTGTGTACGGTGGGTCTCATCAAGATACGCAGACTGGCACTAGCCTGTGTACGGTGGGTCTCATCAATATACGCAGACTGGCACTAGCCTGTGTACGGTGGGTCTCATCAAGATACACAGACTGGCACTAGCCTGCGCACTGTGGGTCTCATCATGATGCCAGAGGTGCAAAATTTACGTTTCGTTCTAAAGGCACTACTGTTACATTTTAAATTCACATTTTGAATTCAAAGTCTAGAGGATCTGACCATGCACTAGAAAACACGGATGTTTTATCCTTGTACATCATGTTCTATGTACATATTCCTATGAACGTAAAAGCTTTTAGTATATATGTTTACGTTTAAAGATGTAGCATCCACGAAGTCGTACCAGCTAACTGCAGCTTCGGATCCGCGTCGTGAAGCATCCACGAACGTAGTACCAGCTGACTATAGCCGTGGATCCGCCTTCAGAAGCTTTCACGATCGTAGCAGCTGCTGACTATACAGCCATGGATCCTCCTTGTGAAACATCCACGAGCGTAGTAGCAGCTGACCACAGCTGTGTGTCCACCTTGTAAAGGTGAAGCTGCCAGAACTAGTGGATATGAGCTATGATTTCTTTTTCAATTGCTCATAATAAAATTTTATTTATCCAGTGGGAATTCAGAGACAGAATATGGCGAATGATATATTGTATAGGTCACTTCTGCTCCCGTAAAAATGGTTATTTCCGAGAGACAGCACAAAATAACACTGACTCCCCCTCAGCGAGGTAACCTTACGCCGTTTCTTGGGTTCTTTGAAGTGCCATAACAGCTCTGAATCTTTCATCCATTTTCAGTTATGCATTATTCTCTGAGGAGGTTCCAGTTTGGCATTCGCAGACTGTCGCCAGAGCGATGGAGCCGCCTCGTTTACCGCCCAACTCACTTTTTATTTGTACAGTATTAAAAATCTGCCGGTGGAGACTTTTGTGAGAAGGATTCTTGACGCAAGTTCTCGACGGCAGTTTTTCAGAAGGATTTGGCTGCCGGAAAGACGGGAGCAATTTTTTTAAAACAAGAAATCCACCGAGTAGGTGATTGGGGGAAACCTCCTTCGCCATCCGCAGTATTGAGGAAACTGAATCATAGTAACGTGGATACTAGTAAAAAATATCCTTTACATCAAAAATAGAATAATAAAGGCATCGCGGAAAGTATTGGTCATGATAGTTAAACCAGAGAACAGATATCTCCAATGTACGATACATTGGAAGCAGAGTAAATACAAATTTCTACCATTCAGCTTTTCGTATGTTTGTTCATCAAACAGTAAACCAGTCATCGTAGAGCTTTTATTGCTGTATTTTAATTATTAGTACTGTTTGAAAGCAACCAAAAAGACGATGTCTCGAAGTTTCACTCCGAACAATGAATGACAACAGCCAGTGATTCCTAGCCCCTGCCTTGCCTGCAGCGCAAGTACAGGCAGTGATTCCAAGCCCCTGCCTTGCCTGCAGCGCAAGTACAGGCAGTGATTCCTAGCCCCTGCCTTGCCTGCAGCGCAAGTACAGGCAGTGATTCCTAGCCCCTGCCTTGCCTGCAGCGCAAGTACAGGCAGTGATTCCTAGCCCCTGCCTTGCCTGCAGCGCAAGTACAGGCAGTGATTCCTAGCCCCTGCCTTGCCTGCAGCGCAAGTACAGGCAGTGATTCCTAGCCCCTGCCTTGCCTGCAGCGCAAGTACAGGCAGTGATTCCTAGCCCCTGCCTTGCCTGCAGCGCAAGTACAGGCAGTGATTCCTAGCCCCTGCCTTGCCTGCAGCGCAAGTACAGGCAGTGATTCCTAGCCCCTGCCTTGCCTGCAGCGCAAGTTTCCACAACACTAGCCCGCATGAAGACCACGCAATAAATCGTTCCATCCTTACAAGTTGCCTCAATAATGAGTGTGGAACTTTAGGAAAAATCGATCTGGCTGGAACTTCTAATTGATCATCTAAGGGGAAAGTGGTTCCGGGGAATGTTGGAAGTTGGCTATTACACGCTCCAGAGCGCCTTGTCTGCTCCCCTCCCCATGCTGGGGAGATTGTGGGGGAGGGGGTTGGGGGAGCGGAAGTCCGAGGGAGTTGAAGCGAATCCGGTAGGGGAGAATTTATAAATGAATGCCCTTTAATTGAATTTACATATAAAATATACATGGCAGGGGTATATTCCAAATTGAAGTATGTTTACTCATTGAGATTTTGATTGTGATTTTTTCTCAAATCTATTGCATTTGAAAATTAGAGTCAAGAAAGAGAACGAGAGGAAATGCTAAATTATCATCGTCCAATATGAAGCATGTTCTATAACTGTTGACCAAAGAACGGTCCCGCAATAAGGTCCTGTGTAAAGGTCTTGCTAAATGTTTAACTGTCGCTCTATAAAGCATCTTCTTCTCACACAGAATATCAAACTTACGTACCAGTAAATACAACTGAAAAATGTTAATGTGGTTAATTTAGTAAACTGGTCCCCATGCTGTACAGTAAACATCTCTTCCTGCGGGTATTTTGGAGGAGGGTTGATGAGGGTGAGATTTTGAGGGGCGGGGTTTGCTCCTCGATGGTCAATGGGCTGGCCCTATTCTCTTCGAAGGTAGGTGGTAGGTGCTTGGGCTGGCCCCATTCTCTTCGAAGGTAGGTGGTAGGTGCTTGGGCTGGCCCCATTCTCTTCGAAGGTAGGTGGTAGGTGCTTGGGCTGGCCCCATTCTCTTCGAAGGTAGGTGGTAGGTGCTTGAGTTTAAGTGTGCATCCGATGTTTTGCGGTTTGTCAGGGATACATTACACTCATTCCGTTGTTAAGGTAGATGAATAATACAATTTGGGAAGACGTGTTTTAGTGACGATGCCTTGGTAAACAAATACACTATTGTTACGATACATATGAAATTGCAAGTTATTTACTTGCATTAGTCGATCAACGAATATTGTTTGTCGATTAAGAGTCGATCAAATCACTGAAAAGCTTTTTATATCATTGATGATATTTATTTGTATTTTGAACCCTTGGAAAGAGTTCTTTTCTATACGTACGGTCTCACGATATATCGTTCTATTGGAAAGTTGTAACTTTAATTGTATTGCCGAGTGTAGATATTTCATAATATTGTTGATGATATGATGTGAGAGAGGAAATACTTCAATGATGTGTATTATTTCATAATATTGTTGATGGTACGATGTGAGAGAGGTAATACTTCAATGATGTGTATTATTTCATAATATTGTTGATGGTACGATGTGAGAGAGGTAATACTTCAATGATGTGTATATCAGCCATATCGTACGTTTTTTAGATAAAAATGAATGTACGTAAATATATTTGTATGTATTACTATGTAACCACATATGCACATATACGTATGCATTCTATGAAAATGTTTGACGTTCATTGTATGAGCGGTCCACTGATGTATGTGGATTTTTCAGTAGCAAAAGTAAACAGACTTACATAAGTTACCATTTTCGTCGTTGCTTGACGATTTCGATGACGCTCTGCAATAAAATGTAATTGTTCGGAGTTCGCCAATAGTACTAAACAAATGTATTAAGATTGATAAGCTGGAATGCTTTAACAGCAGGTACCAAGGGGCTCTTTGAGGATTGTGATTAACGCTGGTACAAAGCAAACTAAAAAATAATCAGCTGAAATGTTTGAACAGCAGGAACTGTAGGTGGTCCCCGAGGCTTGTGATTAACACTGGTACAACAATAACTAAAAATTAGTGCAAATACAGATCCAGAAATAGCTGTTACATTTGCCGGTCGTTAATCGAAAGCAGCGTCCATTTCACAGCAATGCACTGCTAACCGTCCCTCTAACCGTCCCCTGCTAACAGTCCTCTGCTAACCGTCTCCTGCTAACCGTCCCTCTCAAGCAGCGTCCATTCCAAAGCAATGCACTGCTACCAGTCCCTCTAACCGTCCCCTGCTAACCATCCCTCTCAAGCAGCGTCCATTTCACAGCAATGCACTGCTAACCGTCCCTCTCACCGTCCCCTGCTAACCATCCCTCTCAAGCAGCGTCCATTCCAAAGCAATGCACTGCTACCCGTCCCTCCCGTTCAATATCATATTATCTAAGGCACAATCTGATCTGCTCCTAAACGGCAGCACGTGATGGCTAATGTATCGACAAGTAATTGGACCCCCCCCTTACCTGTCGGTGTACAACTACTAATTACAAGCTTTCATTACAGTGCCCAATCTCCCCGTTACTGATATGGACAAAATACTCTGAAAATGTGTCCAGCTACTCCTGCTCTGGGAGCAAGGAGGGACGTGGGTAACACAACATGATACGCTGTCTCGCCCTCGCGTGCGACACCCTCCTCTGAATCCCTGCTGTGCCAGCGCCCTCTATGAAGCGGTAACCGACGTTATTGAACCTTAACAGGCGCAAGTCCTCTTCAGCACCTCTAAACAGGGCCGCAGATGAGCCGGAAGGAGGGATGTTGGGGCTGGAAACACAGGGTTATTGAGCCGGCAACCGGTCCCCCCTTTTCTTTTTCCCACGCTTTGCGTTCGAGATGGAAGGGTGATCAGAGAGATGAGGAAAGGGAAGGGGGAAGAGAGGAGGGTTGATTTAGTAGTAGGAGAAAGATAATTGGGTATGCGGAGAGAGGGTGATTGCGTGAGGGGAAAAGAGAGCCTAGAGAGAATGGTGAAGCTGAACGAGGAAAAAAATGGAGGATGACTAGAGAGGGCGGAAGAATGCGAAGAAAATTGCGATATTGCGCGAAGAACTGCCAGGTTCAACGGATAAAGTGATGATAGGTTTGTCAGAGGATGTTGACAGAGCAGAAGTTAAAGATGGAGCCGAGAAAACAGATAATAGTGTTGGTGAAAGAGGGATGTTTAAATTAGCGAAAGGAATTGCAGACATGAACGGTAAGAAGGTGAGGTCAGAATGATGATGATGAAACTGCATTGGCTGTGAATATCATATCATGCTAAAGCATATCATTCTAAGCATATCATACTAAAGCATATCATATCACACTAAGCATATCATTCTAAGGCATATCATATCACACTAAGCATATCGTACTAAAGCATATCATATCATACAAAACCTATCATACTAAACATATCATTTCATACTAAGTATATCATACTTATGCATATCATATCATGCTAAAGCATATCATATCATACTAAAGCATATCATATCACACTAAGCATATCATACTAAAGCATATCATATCGCTCATATCACACTAAGCATATCATACTAAACATATAATTTCATACTAAGTATATCATACTCATGCATATCATATCATACTAAAGCATATCATGTCACACTAAACATATCATACTAAAGCATATCATATCATACAAAGCATATCATACTAAGTATATCATACCTATGCATATCATATCATACTTATGCATATCATTTCATACTAAAGCATATCATATCATACTAAAGCATATCATATCATACTAAGCATTTCATATCATACTAAATCATATCATATCATACTAAGCATATCATACTAAAGCATATCATATCATACGAAGCATATCATATCATACTAAAGCATATCATATCATACTAAGCATATCATATTATGCTAAGCATATCATACTAAAGCATATCATATCATACTAAGCATATCATACTAAAGCCTATCATATCACACTAAGCATATCATACTAAAGCATATCATATCGTACGAAGCATTTCATACTAAAACATATCATATCATACTAAGCACATCATACTAAAGCATATTAGTCGCTTGCTCGATTCTTTCCTGGAATACTATCAGCTTATGCCTCAAAATAATACAATCGCTTTACAGACTAATAATTAAAACGGCATCTACTTACCATTGAGATATTGTCTCCATCCTTTTTAATTAAAGCGGTAGCTCTCCACACATATGATTGTAATATTGATCAATTACAAACAATAGAGAATGGTTGTTTAAGGATGTATGAGAACACTCCCCTCTCCAGGTCAAGGTCATTTGAGATTCAACGTGCCGGTGTTTGCCTAAGGAAATTTTAGGATCGAAAAAGTGTATTAGGTATGCTTTCAATTGGCATCATACTTCAACGTTCCTTGAGAAACGCAAGATATTTTAAAAGACCAATCATACTTTCCAAAGCCTGTATTAAACATATAGGACATGCGTCTGCAGTTCCATGCATTTATTATTCTTCATCGATATTGCTTGTGGAAGCCGTCTTATCATGAACTGTCATACGAGAGGCGGTTACAGTTCATTGCCCCACTGCCCATCAATTTCCTTTCCTACAGAGGTGGCTGCAGCGCACTGCCTAGAGCTCGTCTCTCTCGTGTGCAAGGAACGGCAGCAGTGCTCTGCCCAGAGCTCGTCTCTCATCTCGCGCAAGGATCGGCTGCAGTGCACTGCCCAGAGCTCGTCTCTCTTGTGTGCAAGGATCGGCTGCAGTGCACTGCCCAGAGCTCGTCTCTCTTGTGTGCAAGGATCGGCTGCAGTGCACTGCCCAGAGCTCGTCTCTCTTGTGTGCAAGGATCGGCTGCAGTGCACTGCCCAGAGCTCGTCTCCCTTGTGTGCAACGATCGGCTGCAGTGCACTGCCTAGAGCTCGTCTCTCTTCTCGCGCAAGGAACGGCTGCAGCTCACTTTAATAAGTCCGTATGTTCACCAAGTTAAGGAGACACCCCGAGCGGTAGAGGGAGCTGCGGGAGTTCTTTGTTGGGCTTTGTTTAATAATTCAATTCGAGAAAGTTTATGAAGCGAGTGTAGTAAGCGAAGGAGAGAACAGTTTGCATTCCCAGCGACGCCAGCCTCTTGGAATGGGACTGTAAACAGTGTCGGCGTCGTCGTCGCTTCCTGGGGACGGCAGTCCATTCAAGACAATGTCCCCGGGACACTTGTTCGTCTTAAAGTTGCTCGTGATCGCAGTTTAATACTTACAAACGCATTATTATAGACGGAATGGAGGTGTTTACGGAGGGTGAAAATTGCTTCCCGGAATGAGGAGTGAGGCTAAACTGCGGCACAAGGCGAGGCCAACGGGTTAAAATGGCACCCGTGGAGTGTTATGGCGCGACCCCGCGGTTGTTTCGGTTCTCATTTGTCGCTTTTTATTCGGGTTTGTTGGCAGTAAAAGTTATCCCGACGTTCCTGTGGACTAAACCAAGAAGGGGGAAGAGGGTGTTTTGGACTCAGAGGGAAGGAGGTGAATCTTAATTGAATTCTGAGCCTGTGGCCTTTGGTGGCTTTAGGGAGCTGCTTCGACACCGGCATCAAAGGTCCGTCGACAGATGTGGGCTGCCTTCAGGAGTGTTCGACTCACGGGGGTAGAAGAAGGACAGCTGTAGTACATGGAGTGTTCCGTGCAGAGTGTGGGAGGTGATATGAGAGGAGTTACAAATGTTCCGTGCAGAGTATGGGAGGTGATATGAAAGGAGTTACGAAGACACTCATGTTCCGTGCAGAGTGTAGGAGGTGATATGAGAGGAGTTACGAAGAGAGCATTATGGAGTTAGTTCCATCGATAAGAGTTGGATAAAAAGTTATCTTCTTGATAGAAAACACCTAGTGACTTGGAATAAACAATCATCATCTGCCAGTACGTTAAATATAGGAGTTCCGCAAGGGTCGATCCTGGGACCTTTGCTCTTCCTTATATATATTAATGACATTGTAAACACTAGCAACAGGTTATC
>SDVV010036692.1:0-10922 GCA_016164225.1 Gammarus roeselii
GGAGGCGAGTGGTCGCAGGCCTAGAGGTAGACCGAAGTTTGGGTGGATGGATGGTCTGAAGCAGGCTTTGGGAAGAAGAGACATGAATGTGGAGGTGGCGAGAGAGCGTGCAATGAACAGGCGTGAGTGGAGAATGGTTGTGAATGGTTGATTTTGACGCTGCGCTGATGTGCTTTCCCGCCCTTGGCATCCCGCTGTCGGGATGGTCGTGGGTGGGGGGGGCAGCAATTATGACGCGGCGGGGGTAAGCCATTGAAAGCTGTCGGGCCCTGCTGCTGACGACGGTTCCTCGGTGCATTTGGGACCCAGAGTGTAAGTTGAGGGGATACCGGCCGGACCCTTTAGCACAAAAGGGCCATGTTGTGTGAGTGCGAGCGTGTGAAGGTATGAGGTGCGCCTTGCCGTCGGCCACCCCCTTTCTGGGGTTGCGGCCTAGTGTCTGTATCTGTATGTGTTATAGGTGTTTTAGGTGTTTTAGGTGTTATATGTGTTTAGGTGTTTTAGTTGTTATGGGTGTTCTAGTTGTTTTAGGAGTTTTAGTTGATTTAGGTGTTAAGGTTGATATAGGTGTTATAGTTGTTTTAGGTGTTCAATGGGTTTTAGGTGTTTCAGCTGTTTCAGGTGTTTTAGTTGTTATATGTGTTTTAGTTGTTTTAATTGTTCTAGTTGTTCTAGTTGTTTTAGTTGTTTTAGTTGTTTTAGTTGTTTAGTTGTTCTAGTTGTTTTAGTTGTTTTAGTTGTTATAGTTGTTTTAGTTGTTGAAGTTGTTATAGTTGTTATTGTTGTTTTAGATGTTCTAGTTGTTTTATTTGTTATTGTTGTTATAGTTGTTCTAGGGGTTGTAGTTTTTTAGTTGTTATAGTTGTTATATGTGTTTCAGTTGTTCAAGTTGTTTTAGTTGTTTCTAGTTGTTTTAGTTGTTGTAGTTGTTTAGTTGTTGTAGTTGTTTTAGGTGTTTTAGTTGTTTAAGGTGTTATAGTTGTTTGATGTGTTTTAGTTGTTTAAGGTGTTTTAGTTGTTTAAGGTGTTTAGTTTTTTAGGTGTTTTAGTTGTTATAGGTCTTCTGGGTGTTACAGGTGTTCTAGGTCTTCTAGGTGTTCTATGTGTTGAAGGTGTGGTAGGTGTTTGAGGTGTTTTAGGTTTTATAGGTGTTATAGTTGTTTTAGGTGGTTTAATTGTTTTAGTTGTTCAAGTTGTTCTAGGTGTTTAGTTGTTATAGGTGTTTTAGGTGTTATAGGTGTTATAGGTATTGTAGGTGTTCAGATGTTTTAGGTGTTTTAGGTGTTATAGTTGTTTTATTAGGTGTTCTAGTTGTTTTAGGTGTTATAGTTGTAATAGGTGTTATAGTTTTTTCAGGTGTTTTAGTTGTTTAGGTGTTATAGATGTTTTAAGTGTTTTTGTTATTTTAGGTGTTATAGTTGTTATAGGTGTTTTAGTTGTTCTAGTAGTTTTAGTTGTTTTTTTAGTTGTTTTAGTCATTATAGTTGTTCTAGTTGTTTTTCTTGTTTAGTTGTTTTGGTTGTTTTAGTTGTTCAGTTGTTTTAGTTGTTTTAATTGTTTTAGTTGTTTAGTTCATTTAGTTGTTTAGTTGTTTTAGTTGTTTAGTTAGTATAGGTGTTTCAGTTGTTTCAGTTGTTATAGTTTTTTTATGTGTTATAGTTGTTTTAAGTGTTATAGTTGTTGTAGGGGTTTCAGTTGTTGTAGTTGTATCAGTTGTTTTAGTTATTCTAGGTGTTTCAGTGGTTATAGGTGGTTTAGTTGTTATAGGTGTTCTATGTGTTATAGGTGTTTTAGTTGTTTTAGTTGTTATTGGTGCCTTAGGTGTTATAGGTGTTATAGGTGTTATAGGTGTTTTTAGGTGTTTTAGTTGTTCTAGGTGTTTTAGGTGTTACACGTGTTTAGTTGTTGTAGGTGTTTTAGGTGTTTTATGTGTTGTAGGTGTTTTAGTTGTTTAAGGTGTTTTAGTTGTTTTAGGTGTTGTAGTTGTCATAGTTGTTATAGTTGTTTTATGTGTTCTAGTTGTTCTAGTTGTTTTAGTTGTTTCTAGTTGTTTAAGTTGTTGTAGTTGTTTTAGGTGTTATAGTTGGTTTAGGTGTTGTAGTTGTTTTAGGTGTTTTAGATGTTTGAGGTGTTTTAGTTGTTTAGGTGTTTTAGTTGTTTTAGGTGTTCTAGGGGTTTTAGGTTTTACAGCGGTTTTAGGTGTTTTAGTTGTTATAGGTGTTTTAGATTGTTTTAATTGTTTTAGTTGTTTTAGTTGTTTTAGTTGTTGTAGTTGTTTTAGTTGTTTTAGTTGTTCTAGTTGTTCAGTTGTTCTAGTTGTTCAAGTTGTTCTAGTTGTTTTAGTTGTTTTAGTTGTTTGGGTGTTATAGTCGTTTAGTTGTTTAAGTTGTTTTTGTTGTTTTAGTTGTTTTAGTTGATATAGTTTTTTATGTGTTTCAGTTGTTTTAGTTGTTTTAGTTGTTTTATTTGTTTTAGTTGCTTTAGGTGTTATAGTTGTTTTAATTGTTTTAGTTGTTTTAGGTGTTTAAGTTGTTCCATGTGTTTTAGTTGATTTAGGTGTTGCAGTTGTTTTAGGTGTTCTAGTTGTTCTAGGTGTTTCAGCTGTTTTAGGTGTTATAGTTGATTTAGGTGTTTCAGTTGTTTTAATCGTTTAAGTTGTTATATTTGTTATAGTTGTTTTAGTTGTTCTAGTTGTCTTAGTTGTTTTAGTTTTTATAGTCGTTCTAGGTTTTATAGGTGTTTCAGGTGTTATAGGTGTTTCAGGTGTTATAGGTGTTATAGTTATTTAGGGGTTTTAGTTGTTTCAGTAGTTTTAGTTGTTTTATGTGTTCTAGGTGTATTAGGTGTTCTAGGTGTTGTAGGTGTTAAGGTGTTATTTGTGTTTTATGTGTTTTATTTGTTTTAGGTGTTATAGGTGTTATTGGTGTTTAGGTGTTTTAGTTGTAATGGGTGTTAGAGTTGTTTTAGGTGTTTCAGTTGATTAAGGTGTTAAGGTTGATTTAGGTGTTATAGTTGTTTTAGGTGTTCAAGGGTTTTAGGTGTTTCAGCTGTTTTCAGGTGTTGCAGTTGTTATATGTGTTTTAGTTGTTTTAATTGTTTTAGTTGTTCTAGTTGTTTTATTTGTGTTAGTTGTTTTAGTTGTTTAGTTTTTCTAGTTGTTTTAGATGTTTTAGTTGTTATAGTTGTTTTAGTTGTTGTAGTTGTTTTAGTTGTTTTAGTTGTTTAGTTGTTTTAGTTGTTCTAGGTCTTATTGTTGTTTTGGGTGTTTTAGTTGTTATATTTGTTATTGTTCTTATAGTTGTTTTATGTGTTGTAGTTGTTTTGTTGTTATAGTTGTTTTATGTGTTTTAGTTGTTCTAGTTGTTTTAGTTGTTTCTAGTTGTTTTAGCTGTTGTAGTTGTTTTAGTTGTTGTAGTTGTTTTAGGTGCTTTAGTTGTTTAAGGTGTTATAGTTGTTTGAGTAGTTTTAGTTGTTTTAGGGGGTTTTAGTTGTTAAAGGTGTTAAGTTGTTTTAGGTGTTTTAGTTGTTATAGGTCTTCTGGGTGTTACAGGTGTTTTAGGTCTTCTAGGTGTTTTAGGTGTTGTAGGTGTTGTAGGTGTTTGAGGTGTTTTAGGTGTTAAGGTGTTATAATTGTTTTAGGTGGTTTAGTTGTTTCAGTTGTTCAAGTTGTTTTAGGTGTTTTAGTGGTTATAGGTGTTTTAGGTGTTATAGGTGTTATTGGTGTTGTAGGTGTTAGATGTTTTATGTGTTTTAGGTGTTATAGTTGTTTTATTAGGTGTTCTAGTTGTTTCATGTGTTTTAGTTGTAATAGGTGTTATAGTTTTTTAGGTGTTTTAGTTGTTTGGGTGTTATAGTTGTTCTAGGTGTTTTAGTTGTTTAGGTGTTATAGATGTTTTAGGTTTTCTAGGTGTTTTAGTTGTTAAGGTGTTTTAGTTGTTATAGGTGTTTTAGTTGTTTTAGTTGCTTTAGTTGTTTTAGTTGTTTTAGTTGTTATAGTTTTAGTTGTTTTTGTTGTTTAGTTGTTTTGGTTGTTTTAGTTGTTTAGTTGTTTTAGTTGTTTTAGTTGTTTAAGTTGTTTTAATTGTTTTAGTTGTTTTAGTTCATTTAGTTGCTTAGTTGTTTCAGTTGTTTTAGTTGTTATAGGTGTTTCAGTTGTTTCAGTTGTTATAGTTTTTTTGTGTTATAGTTGTTTTATGTGTTATAGTTGTTGTAGGTGTTTCAGTTGTTGTATTTGTATCAGTTGTTTTAGTTATTCTAGGTGTTTTAGTTGTTATTGGTGGTTTAGTTGTTATAGGTGTTCTATGTGTTATAGGTGTTTTAGTTGTTATAGTTGTTATTGGTGTCTTATGTGTTATAGGTGTTATAGGTGTTATAGGTGTTTCTAGGTGTTTTAGTTGTTTTAGTTGTTATAGGTGTTATACGTGTTTAGGTGTTGCAGGTGTTTTAGGTGTTATAGGTGTTGTATGTGTTATAGTTGTTTAAGGTGTTTTAGTTGTTTTAGGTGTTGTAGTTGTTATAGTTGTTATAGTTGTTTTATGTGTTCTAGTTGTTCTAGTTGTTTTAGTTGCTTCTAGTTGTTTAAGTTGTTGTAGTTGTTTTAGGTGTTATAGTTGGCTTAGGTGTTGTAGTTGTTTTAGGTGTATTAGATGTTGAGGTGTTCTAGTTGTTTAGGTGTTTTAGTTGTTTTAGGTGTTCTAGTTGTTTCAGGTGTTATAGATATTTTATGGGTTTTAGTTGTTTTAGGTGTTACAGTTGTTGTAGGTGTTTCAGTTGTTTAGGTGTTTTAGTTGTTCTAGGTGTTTTAGTTATTATAGTTGTTTAGTTGTTTAGAGGTTTTAGTTAATTTAGGTATTTCAGTTGTTTTAGTTGTTTAGTTGTTTCAGTTATTTTAGATGTTTTAGTTGTTCTAGTTGTTATAGTTGTTTTAGTTTATTTAATTGTTTCAGTTGTTCTAGTTGTTTTGGGTGTTATAGTCCTTTTAGTTGTTTTAGTTGTTTAGTTGTTTTAGTTGTTTTAGTTGTTTCAATTTTCTATGTGTTTAGTTGTTTTAGTTGTTTTAGTTTTTATTTGTTTAGTTGTTTAGTTGTTATAAGTGTTATAGTTGTTTTAATTGTTTTAGTTGTTTTAGGTGTTATAGTTGTTTTATGTGTTGTAGTTATTTCAGGTGTTGCAGTTGATTTAGGTGTTATAGTTGTTTTAGATGTTTCAGCTGTTATAGGTGTTTTAGTTGTTTTAGGTGTTTCAGTTGTTTCAATTGTTTTAGTTGTTATATTTGTTATAGTTGTTTTAGTTGTTTTAGTTGTTGTAGTTGTTATAGTTTTTATAGTTGTTATAGGTGTTATTGGTTTTTTACGTGTTTTAGGTGTTATAGTTATTATAGGTGTTTTAGTTGTTTCAGTAGTTTTAGTTGTTTTATGTGTTTTAGGTGTTTTAGGTGTTATAGGTGATTTAGTTGTTATGGGTGTTTTAGTTGTTTTAGGTGATTTAGTTGATTTTGGTGTTTTGGTTGATATAGGTGTTTTAGTTGTTTAAGGTGTTATAGGGGTTTTAGGTGTTTCAGCTGTTTTATGTTTTTCTAATTGTTATAAGTGTTTTAGTTATTTTAATTGTTTTAGTTGTTCTAGTTGTTTTAGTTGTTTTAGTTATTTTAGCTGTTCTAGTTGCTTCAGTAGTTTAGTTGTTATAGTTGTTTTAGTTGTTGTAGTTATTTAAGTTGTTTTAGTTGTTTTAGTTGTTTTATTTGTTATAGTTCTTTCATTTGTTTTAGTTGTTCTAGTTGTTTTAGTTGTTATAGTTGTTTAGGTATTTTAGTTGTTTTATTTGTTATAGTTGTACTAGTTGTTTTAGGTGTCGTAGTTGTTTTAGTTGTTGTAGGTGTTTAGGTGTTGTAGTTGTTCTAGTTGTTGTAGTTGTTCTAGTTGTATTAGTTGCTGTAGTTGTTTTAGTTGTTAAAGTTGTTTTAGGTGTTTTAGTTGATTAGGTGTTATAGTTGTTATAGGTGTTTTAGTTGTTTCAGGTGTTTTAGTTGTCTAATGTGTTTTAGTTGTTTTTTAGGTGTTCTAGTTGCTATAGGTCTTTTGGGTGTTATAAGTGTGTTAGGTGTTAAAGGTGTTTTAGGTGTTGAAAGTGTTGTAGGTGTTTGAGGTGATTAGGTGTTGTAGGTGTTTTAGTTGTTATAGGTGCTTTAGTTGTTTTAGTTGTTCATGTTTTTTAGTTGTTAGAGGTGTTCTAGTTGATTTAGGTGTTGCAGTTGTTTAAGGTGTTTTCGGTGTTTAAGGTGTTTCAGCTGTTTAGGTTTTTAGTTTTTCAGTTGTTTTAATTGTTTTAGTTGTTTTAGTTGTTTTAGCTGTTGATTTTTTTAGTTGTTTTAGTTGTTTTAGTTGTTCTAGTTGTTCCAGTTGTTTTAGTTGTTATAGGTGTTCTAGTTGTTTAGTTGTTTTAGTTGTTTAGTTGTTATAGGTGTTTTAGTTGTTATTGTTGTTTAAGTTGTTCAAGTTGTTTTAGTTGTTATAGGTGTTTTAATTGTTTGAGTGTTTTAGTTGTTTTAGGTGTTAAGTTGTTTAGGTGTTTAGTCGTTTTAGGTGTTTTAGTTGTTTAAGGTGTTGTAGTTGTTGAAGGTGTTTTAGGTGTTATAGGTGCTTTAGTTGTTCATGCTGTTTTAGTTGGTTTAGTTGTTTTAGTTGTTTTAGTTGTTTTAGTTGTTCTAGTTGTTGTAATTGTTTTAGTTGCTTTAGTTGTTTTATGTGTTTTAGTTGTTTTTGGTGTTTCAGTTGTTGTAGGCGTTTCAGTTGTTTTAGGTGTTTTAGTTGTTTTAGGTGTTATAGATGTTGTAGGGTGTTTGGGTTTTTAAGGTGTTTAGGTGTTATGGGTGTTTTAGGTGTTGGAGGTGTTGTAGTTGTTTGAGGTGTTTCAGGTGTTCTAGGTGTTTCAGGTGTTCTATGTGTTTTAGTTGTTTTAGGTGGTTTAGTTGTTTTAGTTGTTTAAGTTGTTTTTTGGTGTTTTAGTTGTTATACGTGTTTTAGGTGCTATAGGTGATTCTAGGTGTTGTAGGTGTTAAGATGTTTTAGATGTTTTAGGTGTTATGGTTGTTTTATTAGGTGTTCTAGTTGTTTTAGGTGTTGTAGTTGTAATAGGTGTTATTGTTTTTCTAGGTGTTTTAATTGTTTTGGGGGTTATAGTTGTTCTAGTTTTTTTTAGTTGTTTAGGTGTTATAGATGTTTTAGGTGTTTTAATTGTTTTAGGTGTTGTAGTTGTTAAAGGTGTTTTAGTTGTTATAGTTGTTTCAGTTGTTTTAGTTGTTTTAGTTGTTGTAGTTGTTTTAGTTGTTTAGTTGTTATAGTTGTTTTAGTTGTTTTTGTTGTTTAGTTCTTTTGGTTGTTTTAGTTGTTTCGATGCTTTAGTTGTTTTAGTTGTTTTAATTGTTTTAGTTGTTATAGTTCATTTAGTTGTTTAGTTGTTTTAGTTGTTCTAGTTGTTATAGGTGTTTCAGTTGTTGTAGTTGTTCTAGTTTCTTTATGTGTTATAGTTGTTTTAGGTGTTATAGTTGTTCAGGTGTTTCAGTTGCTGTAGTTGTATCAGTTGATTTAGTTATTCAAGGAGTTTTAGTTGTTATAGGTGGTTTAGTTGTTATAGGTGTTCTAGGTGTTATAGGTGTTTTAGTTTTTAGTTGTTATTGGTGTTTTAGGTGTTATAGGTGTTATAGGTGTTATAGGTGTTATAGGTGTTCCTAGGTGTTTCTAGGTGTTATAGTTGTTTCTTAGGTTTTTTAGGTGTTATACGTGTTTAGGTGTTGTAGGTGTTTTAGGTGTTATAGGTGTTTTAGGTGTTTCAGTTGTTTAAGGTGTTTTAGTTGTTATAGATGTTGTTGTTGTTTTAGTTGTTATAGTTGTTTTATGTGTTCTAGTTGTTCTAGTTGTTTTGGTTGTTTCAAGTTGTGTAAGTGGTTGTAGTTGTTTTAGTTGTTGTAGTTGTTGTAAGTGTTTTAGTTGTGTAAGGTGTTATAGTTTTTTGAGGTGTTATAGTTGTTATAGGTGTTTTAGTTGTTGAAGGTGTTTCGTTGTGTTAGGTGTTTTAGATGCTATAGGTCTTCTGGGTGTTATAGGTGTTTTAGGTGTTCTAGGTGTTTTAGGTGTTGTAGGTGTTTTAAGTGTTTGAGGTGTTCTAGGTGTTGTATGTGTTTTAGTTGTTTCAGGTGTTTTAGTTGATTTAGTTGTTCAAGTTGTTTTAGGTATTTTAGTAGTTATAGGTGGTTTAGGTGTTTTAGGTGTTGTAGGTGTTATAGGTATTTTAAGTGTCCTAGTTGTTTATTGGTGTTATAGTTGTTTTAGGTTATAAAGGTGTTTGTAGGTGTTTCAGCGGTTTTTAGGTGTTATAGTTTTTATAGGTGTTTTAGTTGTTTTAATTGTTTTAGTTGTTCTAGTTGTTTTAGTTGTTTTAGTTGTTGTAGTTGTTTCAGTTGTTGTAGTTTTTATAGGTGTTATAGTTGTTCTAGGTGTTTTAGTTGTTTGATTATTTAGTTATTTTAGTTGTTTTAGGTCGATTGGTTGTTTTCTAGGGGTTTTATGTGTCGTATGTGTTTTAGGTGTTTTAATTGTTTTAGGTGTTATAGGTGTTTTAGGTGTTTTAGTTGTTATGGGTGTTTTAGTTGTTTTAGGTGTTTAGGTTGATTTAGGTGATTTGGTTGATTTAGTTAATTTAGTTGTTTGAGGTGTTCAAGGGGTTATAGGTGTTTCAGCTGTTATAGGTGTTTTAGTTGTTATAGGTGTCTTAGTTGTTTCCGTTGTTTTAGTTGGTTTAGTGTTTATATTTGTTCTAGTTGTTGTAGTTGTTTTAGTTGTTTTAGTTGTTCTAGTTGTTTTAGTTGTTATAGTTCTTCCAGTTGTTATAGATGTTTTAGTTTGTTTAAGTTGTTTTAGTTGTTATTGCTGTTTTATGTATTATAGTTGTTATATTTGTTATTGTTGTTTTTGTTGTTTGAGGTGTCGGAGTTGTTTTAGTTGTTATAGTTGTTTTATGTGTTAAAGTTGTTCTAGTTGTTTTAGTTATTTCTAGTGGTTTAAATTGTTGTAGTTGTTTTAGTTGTTGTAATTGTTTTAGGTGCTTCAGTTGTTTAAGGTGTTATAGTTGTTTGAGGTGTTATAGAGGTTTTAGGTGTTATAGTTGTTTAAGGTGTTTAGTTGTTTTAGGTGTTTTAGTTGTTATAGGTCTTCTGGGTGTTATTGGTAGTTTAGGTGTTCTAGGTGTTTAAGGTGTTGTAGGTGTTGCAGGTGTTTGAGGTGTTTTAGGTGTTGTAGGTGTTTTAGTTGTTTAAGGTGTTTTAGTTGTTTAGTTGTTTAAGTTGTTTTAGGTGTTTTAGTTGTTATAGGTGTTTAGATGTTTTAGGTGTTCTGGGTGTTGTAGGTGTTAAGATATTTTAGGTGTTTTAGGTGTTATAATTGTTTTATTAGGTGTTCTAGTTGTTTTAGGTGTTATATTTGTAATAGGTGATATAGTTTTTTTATGTGTTTTAGTTGTTTTGGGTGTTATAGTTGTTCTAGGTGTTTTAATTGTTTAGGTGTTATAGATGTTTTAGGTGTTGTAGTTGTTTTAGGTGTTTTATTTGTTTTAGGTGTTCTAGTTGTTATAGGTGTTTTAGTTGTTTTAGTTGCTTTAGTTGTTATAGTTGTTATAGTTGTTTTAGTTGTTTTATTTGTTATAGTTGTTTTAGTTGTTTTAGTTGTTTAAGTTGTTCTAGTTGTTATAGTTGTTATAGTTGTTGTAGTTGTTTTAGTTGATTTAGTTGTTTTAGTTGTTTTAGTTGTTATTGTTGTTCTAGGTGTTTTAGTTGATTTATTTGTTATAGTTGTTTCAGTTGTTTTAGGTGTTGTAGTTGTTTTAGTTGTTATAGTTGTTTTATGTTTTATGGTTGTATTAGTTGTTCTAGTTGTGTTGGGTGTTTCTAGTTGTTTAAGTTGTTGTAGTTGTTCTAGTTGTTGTAGTTGTTTTAGGTGTTTTAGTTGTTTAAGGTGTTATAGTTGTTCGAGGTGTTTTAGTTGTTTGAGGTGTTATAGTTGTTTAGGTGTTTTAGTTGTTTAAGGTGTTTAGTTGTTTTAGGTGTTTTAGTTGTTATAGGTCTTCTGGGTGTAATAGTTGTTATAGGTTTTCTAGGTGTTTAAGGTGTTGTAGGTGTTGTAGGTGTTTGAGGTGTTTAGGTGTTTTAGGTGTTTTAGTTGTTTAAGGTGTTCTAGTTGTTTAGGTGTTTTAGTTGTTATAGGTCTTTTAGGTGTTTTAGGTGTTCTGGGTGTTGTAGGTGTTCAGATGTTTTAGGTGTTTCAGGTGTTATAGTTGTTTTATCAGGTACTCTAGTTGTTTTAGGTGTTATTGTTGTAATAGGTGGTATAGTTTTTATAGGTGTTTTAGTTGTTTTGAGTGTTATAGTTGCTCTAGTTGTTTTAGTTGTTTAGGTGTTATAGATGTTTCAGGTGTTTTAGTTGTTTTAGGTGTTTCAGTTGTTTTAGGTGTTATAGTTGTTTTAGGTGTTCAAGGGGTTTTAGGTGTTTGAGCTGTTTTAGGTGTTTTAGTTGTTAGAGATGTTTTGGTTGTCTTAATTGTTCTAGTTGTTGTAGTTGATTTAGTTGTTTTAGTTGTTATAGTTGTTATAGTTGTTTTAGTTGTTTTATTTGTTATAGTTGTTATAGTTGTTTTAGTTGTTTTGTTGTTTTAGTTGTTTTAGTTGTTGTAGCTGTTTAGTTGTTTAATTGTTTTGGTTGTTTTGATTGTTTAGTTGTTTTAGTTCATTTAGTTGTTTAGTTGTTTTAGTTGTTTTTAGTTGTTATATGTATTTCAGTTGTTTTAGTTGTTTTAGTTTTTTTTTGAGTTATAGTTGTTTTATGTGTTATAGTTAATTTAGGTGTTGCAGTTGTTGTAGTTGTATCATTTGTTTT
>SDVV010036693.1:0-10922 GCA_016164225.1 Gammarus roeselii
TATATAAATTATCTATACATATATGTATATCGGTTTTACTGAAATAGTTTAGGTCTATTTTCTTAGCCATGGGTGGAATGTAGTATCTTATTTAGGACTGTTTCTAGAACAGATTTGGGTTATATATCATCGGTCTTTTCCGCTCGACCGCAATGTATTTTATTCAGATTATCCGCCTTCTGACTATATGAATTTGATCTTTCAAATTTCTTTAGGATAAAAATAAATCGTCCAACACGGTAGTTCTCAAATTGGAACCAATACAAGCAATTTTCAGATAAAAAATTTCGTGAAGGTTCCCACACTTATTGCTTTACACTGCGACCCAATTAAAAGTAGCGTATGTACTGACGGCAGTAGTTCAATAGTAGTTTTGTATCAAGTATATTGACCTGGTTGACACGTGTGCATGTCATTTATAGGCATATTGCCTATAGCCGTAGTAAAGATTCATTGAATTTTCAAAGACCTTCCGTGGTATCGATACCCCCACAAAAAAAACAAGTAGTTGGCGTCCTGTGGGAATTGATCGTAACATAGACGTATTCTGATAGCGTACCGACTAGCTATTCTGTACTCGTTTACTACTTCTAATGTCATCTACGAAGAGGATCAAAACAAACGGCCCCATTTTCGTTACTTAGATTGATCTCACATTACACGATGAGTACTTTCCGTACAATACATCCCAAATAGCATCGGAGGGAGCTACATGAAAGTGTCCGGGACTGTGATGGTTCGGGACAGCACTGATCATGGGGAGCAAGACGGGTCAGATAAGTCACACAGCATGACACCTAAGCAAATACCCGACATATGTTGCTTTATTACGAAGCGTAGCTGTTCGATCAATGATAAGATAAAATACGGATCAAGGAAGCTGCACAAGATGAGACAAACTCTGATGGATTGTCATGGAAGCGGGGATTAGGCCGATTGGGGCAGAAGAGAGGCTGTCGTGCTTCTGAGTAGTTGCTTCTGTCTGGCCAGTGCTGCCCTCAACAGCGTTGGCCTCAGTGCTATCCTCATTGGATACAGTTAGCAATAATAGTTTCAGATCAATGATTCTCTGCTTCTTCGTTTGTTGAATTCTGTCTAATCGAAATAAACTGTACACCCCTAGGCTACACACACGATTACACAATTCATGTCCTGTAACACGATTACTCAATTCATGTCCTGTAACACGATTACACAATTCATGTCCCGTAACACGATTACACAATTCATATTCTGTAACACGATTACGCAATTCACGTCCTGTAACACGATAACACATTTCATGTTCTGTAACACGTTTACACAATTCATGTCCTGTAACACGATTACACAATTCATGTCTTGTAACACGATTATACAATTCATGTCCTGTAACACGATTATACAATTCATGTCCTATAACACAACACATTGCTCATGACTGACATGGTAACACGACACATTGCTCATGATTGACATGGTTACACATCTACCTAAATCGACACATTGCTCATGATTGACATGGTAACACGACACATTGTTCATGATTGCCATGGTAACACGACACATTGCTCATGATTGACATGATAACGCGACACATTGTTTATGATTGGCATGGTTGTTTGGACTGGGGGAAGGGGTTGGAGGAGGGGTGCTGCAAAATCATCATAGGCAAAAGACACTAAATACTTTACACAATACAACATGATCAAGAGTTATTGCGTGATAATAAAAAAGAACAACTTGTACTATCCGTCAAAGGCTAAAAAAATATAGTCCAACCGAAACATCACCAATATGGTGGATGATTATTATCGAATGAATGTTTTATTTAACACTTAACACGCATAAGACAAAAATCATAACGTTTCTCAAACGAATTTCATTAATAATTAAAAAGATCATGCCCTGCATTGCTCGCAATAAGCATATTAAATGATTTACACATCTACCTGAATCAAAATAAAATGATAAAAATTTAGTAACAATTCAAGATTCACGAGATGCCTTGTGGTATTCTGGTGACCTTGACAGTATACCATACAGCTCGAATACACATTAAACCAAGGGCACAGAGGTTTCGAATAAGGTACTATCGGTAAGACATTGAGTTTGAGAGTTCTATGCTACCAATGAGACAATTCAATCCCAGAAACCAGCTGGCAACACCAAGGAGAAGGCATCGTGCGGTAGGTTGTGTCGCTCTCGTGCATGTGGTCCGGAGGTTTCGATGTGTTGCTATCCTGAGAAGTGTTTCAGTTTTCGGTGAGTTACATGACAACAAATGTATTAATGTAATGAGCCAGATCATCCATGATCTAACAGTTAGAGGCTAACACCAGATCATCCATGATCTAACATTTAGAGGCTAACACCAGATCATCCATGATCTAACATTTAGCGGCTAACAATAGATCATCCATGATCTAACATTTAGAGGCTAACACCAGATCATCCATGATCTAACATTTAGAGGCTAACAATAGATCATCCATGATCTAACATTTAGAGGCTAACACCAGATCATCCATGATCTAATATATAGAGGCTAACACCAAATCAACCATGATCTAACATTCGGAGGCTAACGCCAGATCATCGATGATCTAACATTTAGAGGCTAACACCAGATCATATATGGTCTAATATTTAGAGGCTAACACCAAATCATCCATGATCTAACATTTAGAGGCTAACACCAGATCATCCATGATCTAAAATTTGGAGGCTGACGCCCGATCATCGATGATTCAATATTTAGAGGCTAACACCTGATCACCTATGGTCTAATATTTAGAGGCTAACACCAAGTCATCCATGATCTAACATTTAGAGGCTAGCACCAGATCATCCATGATCTAATATTTAGAGGCTAACACCAAATCATCCATCGTCTAACGGCAGAACCCTTCTTGGAATGGACGATTGTAAACTTTGCTTCCCAGTATATCATCTTTATGAAATGAATTGTGCGGTCATTATATAAGAAAACGTTTTTTGTTGCCGCGACTGTTGTGGCTCCTCTCTTTGTTGCCACTACTGTTGTGGCTTCTCTGTCTGTTGTCCCAACTGTTGTGGCTTCACTGTTTGTTGCCGCAACTGTTGTGTCTTCACTTTTCACTCGTCAACCGGGACTAGCATTAATGCATCAGATGGTGATAGGCCCAGCAACGTCATAATGCGAGTCAAACAAGGATTATGATATTGCGATTAATCAGAGAAAATGTGTTTAATTCAGTGTAAATTGATGTTAGCAATTACGGCTGAAAATGTGCAATCGGTATTTATTCATTTAACAATACTTTCTCAATTCCATTAAATATAGATGTAAAATGGTCCGGTAACAAATGTGCTCATAATTCAGTACTTCATTTCTTCACACCTCCTTAATTACTGTGAACCTTTCTCAACATGCGCCTGAGTGCGCGTAAAATATATTGTCACGCATTTTTTATTTGTTGTGATGGGCAAACATGTCAATTTATTGTTCGTACTTCTAATTTCGTAATATTCTTTATAACATTAAAACCATCAGATCATCATTTATTTATTTCTCATTATTCTTCGAATGTTATATTGTGCTGAAGCAGTGTGATCGCTTCTTCCATCATCACCAACCTTCACCCCTTGCTCATTATAGTTCTTTGTATTCGCAGGGCAGCAGCAACACAAAACCTCGCTGTCCTGCTCATCTCTCGGACGCGTTGCCCGTCCATCAGGGACAGTCCCTTCAATGATCGCATCAACACTAAAGTGACACGTGTCATTTCAGCACACTTGCTCTGATCAATTGTACCCCTTAGCCAATATATTGTGGAGCGGCTCGTTGTCCTTGAACCGCAGCACATGATTCTGGGTTAAAGAGGAGAGCAATGAATTTTATTCGATAGTCGTCAGTCGAAGTGCATCACGTAATGAAGTAATTTAGGCTGGCCAGATTGTCATGTCTTTCATGACAACATAAATGATCGCAAACAAATGTCTCAACAAAAGGTTTATCCTGAAGTTTTCCAATTGACACATATTGCGAAGATTTTTAAATATGTTTCTCCTGTATCTTTGTTGAAAGTGAACCGAAACAATGCCAATGATTGTCAGATCATTTGGCCGGAGGGAGAGACAACAGAGGATCGCTGTCAAATCGGTTTGGTTCCATCCATCTTGGACACATAAATGGGAACGAAATACTCACGAAGAATAATTCGGCTATGGGGACAGTGCTGCAGTTGGATGTAGGTGGGATACCCATTGAAACCTAGGCCGAATTTCGAATGGGAGTCCGCGAATGGGAATTCATAGCGAATAAAAACCCGTTTGTTTAGCTGACGGTTCAAGTTGCATAGAAATTTTTTTTGAACAATCTATGTTTTTTTGTGATGCAGCTACAATATCATTGGAGTATACTGAGAAAAAAAAAGAAAAATTACGAGATGGAACATTGTCACTTTGTACGGGTGTGCATTTTGCCCAAATAGATCATCAGTCATTAATCAGAGTTGAATTGAACCACCATAATCATTGATACCTCAAACTGTAATTTTGATGATTCCTCTTGAGAAGATAATATTTATTTGCTCTCAAATATTGAGTGATCTAACCTTTGCTGTATAGAACACTTATGAACGCCATAATTTGCATAGACGTTGCTTAAAAACATAAAATGCAACAATATTTCCAGTTGAATTTGCTTACCTCAACTGGTTAAAAAACGTTTCGACTCGAATAATTTCGAGTGCTTCATTAAATTATGCATCACTCGATCTGGAGTCTAATTAATAGCTGAGTCCTCTTCTACGTGGTCTAATCTAATTAATAGCTGTGTCCTATTCTACGTGGTCTAATCTAATTAATAGATGTGTCCGCTTCTACATGGTTTAATCTAAATAATAGCTGTGTCCTCTTATACGTGGTCTAATCTAATTAATAGGTGTGTCCTCTTCTACGTGGTCTGATCTAATTAATAGCTGTGTCCTATTTTACGTGGTCTAATCTAATTAATAGATGTGTCCGCTTCTACATGGCTTAATCTAAATAATAGCTGTGTCCTCTTATACGTGGTCTAATCTAATTAAGAGCTGTGTCCTCTTCTACATGTTCTAATCTAGTTAATAGCTGTGTCCTCTTATACGCGGTCTAATCTAATTAATAGATGTGTCCTCTTCTGCATGGTTTAATCTAATTAATAGCTATGTCCTCTTCTACGTGGTCTAATCTAATTAATAGATGTGTCCTCTTCTGCATGGTCGAATATAATTAATAGCTGTGTCCTCTTGTACGTGATCTAATCTAATTAATAGCTGTGTCCTCTTCTACATAGTCTAATCTAATTAATAGGTTGTCCTCTTCTACATAGTCTAATCTATTTAATAGCTGTGTCTTTTTTTACGAAGTCTAATCTAAATAATAGATGTATCTTCTTCTACATGGTCTATTCTAGTTAATAGCTGTGTCCTCTTATACGTAATCTAATCTAATTAATAGATATGTCCTCTTCTACATAGTCTAATCTAATTAATAGCTGTGTCCTCTTCTACGTGGTCCAATCTAATTAATTGATGTGTCACCTTCTACATGGTCTAATCTAATTAATAGCTGTGTCCTCTTATACGTGGTCTAATCTAATTAAAACCTGTGTCCTCATCTACATAGTCTAATCTAATTAATAGCTGTGTCCTCTTCTATGTGGGTTATGTAATTAATAGATGTGTCCTCTCCTACATGGTTTTATCTAATTAATAGCTATCTCCTCTTCTACGGAGTCTAATCAATTGAAACTGAATACTTACATTCAGCATTCTCTAAGATGTGATAGAGCACTTATGAGAGCAGGAATGTTAGTCAGGGGAGATTCAGAAAAATAAAATTGTACATTCATTTCATATTATTATATCAATGTATGCAATTATAAAAAGCAGTCATGATAGTGGAAATAGAGTTTGACATGGTTTTCAAACATGGGGGCACTTACGATCGCGAACAATTGACTATTTTATTAAATTTTATATAGTTTCATCCATCGTTTTCGTACGTAGGATATCTTACAAAACAGTTTTGTCAGATTAATATAACAAATAATTTTGTTGTCAAATTACACTTTTTCACAGCCCCGCGAACAATAGTAAACGAGTTTCTCCAGACAGTGACTCGTCATAAATCCCTGATATCAAAATAGTAAAATTCAGAGTTGGCATGCGTTGATGCTCGGGGCGTGCGTTGTCGCGGTAGGCATGCGTTGATGCTGGAGGCATGCGTTGTCGCGGTGTGCACGCGTTGATGCTGGAGGCATGCGTTGTCGCGGTAGGCATGCGTTGTCGCGGTAGGCATGCGTTGATGCTGGAGGCATGCGTTGTCGCGGTGGGCATGCGTTGATGCTGGAGGCATGCGTTGTTGCGGTCGGCATGCGTTGTCGAGGTAGGCATGCGTTGTCGCGGTGGGCATGCGTTGATGCTGGAGGCATGCGTTGTCGCGGTAGGCATGCGTTGTCGAGGTAGGCATGCGTTGTTGCGGTAGGCATACGTTGATGCTGGAGGCATGCGTTGTCGCGTAGGCATGCGTTGATGCTGGAGGCATGCGTTGTCGCGGTAGGCATGCGTTGTCGAGGTAGGCATGCGTTGTCGAGGTAGGCATGCGTTGTCGCAGTGGGCATGTGTTGATGCTGGAGGCATGCGTTGTCTCGGTAGGCATGCGTTGTCAAGGTAGGCATGCGTTGTCGCGGTAGGCATGCGTTGATGCTGGGGGCGTGCGTGGTTGCGGTAGGCATGCGTTGTTGAGGTAGGCACGCTTTGTTGCGGTAGGCATGCGTTGTCGCGGTAGGCATGCGTTGTCGCGGTAGGCATGCGTTGATGCTGGGGGCGTGCGTTGTTGCGGTAGGCATGCGTTTTTGAGGTAGGCATGCTTTGTTGCGGTAGGCATGCGTTGTCGCAGTAGGCATGCGTTGTCGCGGTAGGCCTACAGTGTTGCGGTAGACATACGTTGTTGCGGTTGGCATGCGTTGATGCTGGAGGCATGCGTTATCCCGATTTGCATGCGTTGATGCTGGGGCATTCGTTGTCGCGGTAGGCATGCGTTGATGCTGTGGGCACGCGTTGTTGCGGTAGAAATATGTTGTTGCAGTAAGCATTCGTTGTTGCGGTTGCTGAAGGCATGCGTGGTCGCGGTTAGCATGCATTGATGTTGAGGGTAGCGTTGTCGCGGTAGGCATGCGTTGTTGCGGTAGGCATGCGTTGTTGCGGTAGGCATGCGTGGTCGCGGTTAGCATGCATTGATGTTGAGGGTAGCGTTGTCGCGGTAGGCATGCGTTGTTGCGGTAGGCATGCGTTGATGCTGATGGCATGCGTTGATGGTGAAGGCATGCGTTGTCGCGGTTGGCATGCGTTGATGCTAAAAGCATGCGTTGTCGCGGTTGGCATGCGTTGATGCTGAAGGCATGCGTTGATGTTTAAGGCATTCGTTGTCGCGGTTGGCATGCGTCAGTTAGGCATGCGTTGTCGCGTTAGGCATGTTTTGTCGCGTTAGGCATGCGTTGTCGCGTTAGGCATGCGTTGTCGCGTCAGGCATGCGTTGTCGCATTTGGCATGCGTTGTCGCATTAGGCATGCGTTGTTGCGTTACGCAGGCGTTGTCACGTTAGGCATGCGTTGTCGCGTTAGGCATGCGTAGTCGCGTTAGGCATGCGTTGTCGCGTTAGGCATGCGATGTCGCGTTAGGCATGCGATTTCGCGTTAGGGATGCGTTGTCGCGTTAGGCATGCGTTGTCGCGTTAGGCATGCGTTGTCACGTTAGGCATGCGTTGTCGCGTTAGGCATGCGTTGTCACGTTAGGCATGCGTAGTCGCGTTAGGCATGCGTTGTCGCGTTAGGCATGCGTTGTCGCGTTAGGCATGCGTTGTCGCGTTAGGCATGCGTTGTCGCGTTAGGCATGCGTTGTCGCGTTAGGCATGCGTTGTCGCGTCAGGCATGTGTGGTCGCGATCTCATTCGGAGACCTCCACACATTCAGTAAACTTAATAATAAATAATATTATCGTGCATCATTCCTTTCTAGATTCATTTATCATATGTTTTGCACTCTCAACAAATTAGACGAGACGACACTTATTGATCATTCATAGTCGTTATTTCCGTAGCTCCCTGTCCCTCTTCCTCTTATAATCCACTTTAGCAGCATCCCCCGGACTGCATCGTCTGAGAGGGGCGACTCATGCCAATAAGGAGGATTGTTGCGGCCTGCAGCATCCCCCGGACTGCATCGTCTGAGAGGGGCGACTGATGCCCAGACGGAGGATTGTTGCGGCCTGCATTAAAATGTACTGAACTGCTCATTATTACTGGATTAGTGTTGGCTATTAATGTTGCACCAAGTTCATATCAAAGCGGCTGTTGCTGAAGTGATGCCGGTACGGATAACATCAATTTGTTGTCTGCTTAGATCCCTTAATTGCTTGATGTATTATTTTTTAAGTGCTTGTATTCCTGTTGTGAATCTTCAATGAATTGCAGAGCCAATTTTTTTTTTCGCGGGAGAGTTAAACAGTTCTCAGTCACGCTAGAATTGTACAGCTCTCAGTTGCGTGAGAGTTATACAGCTACCAGTCGTGCGAGAGTTATACAGCTCTCAGTCGCGCAAGAGTTACACAGCTCTCAGTCGTGCGAGAGTTATACAGCTCTCAGTCGTGCGAGAGTTATACAGCTCTCCGTCGCGCAAGAGTTACACAGCTCTCAGTCGCGCGAGAGTTATACAGCTCTCAGTCACGCGAGAGTTATACTGCTCTTAGTCGCGCGAAAGTTAAACAACTCTCAGTCGCGCGAAAGTTATACAGCCCTCAGTCGCGTGATGGGTATGAAGCTCTCAGTCGTACAAGAGAGTTATACAGCTCAGTCGCGCGAGAGTTATACTGCTCTCATTCACGTGAGAGTTATACAGCTCTCAGTTTTGCAAGAGTTATACAGCTCTCAGTCGTGCGAGAGTTATACAGCTCTCAGCTGCGCGAGAGTTATACAGCTCTCAGTCACGCGAGAGTTATACAGCTCTCAGTCACACAAGAGTCATACAGCTCATAGACGCGCGAGAGTTATACAGCTCTCAGCCGCGCGAGAGCTATACAGCTCTTAGTCGCGAGAAAGATATACAGCTCTCAGTCGTGCAAGAGAGTTATACAACTCTCAGTTGCGCCAGAGTTATACAGCTCTCAGTCGAACGGAGGTCATACAGCTCTAAGTCGCGCGAGAGTTATACAACTTTCAGTCGAGTGAGAGTTATACAGCTCTCAGTTGCGCAAGAGTTATACAGCTGTTAGTCGCGCAAGAGTTATACAGCTCTCAGTCGCGCGAGAGTTATAGAGCTCTCAGTCGTGCGAGAGTTATACAGCTCTCAGTGGCGCGAGAGTTATACAGTTATCAGTCGCGCGAGAGTTATACAGCTCTCAGTCGCGCAAGAGTTATACAGCTCCCAGTCGCGCGAGAGTTATACGGCTCTCAGTCGCGCGAGAGTTATACAACTCTCAGTCGCGCGAGAGGTATACAGCTCTCAGTCGCGTGAGAGTTATACAGCTCTCAGTCACGCGAGAGTTATACTGCTCATAGTCGCGTGAGAGTTATAGAGCTCTCAGTCGCGCAAGAGTTATACAGCTCTCAGTCGTTCAAGAGAGTTATACAGCTCAGTCGAGCGAGAGTTATACAGCTCTCAGTCGCGTGAGAGTTATAGAGCTCTCAGTCGCGCAAGAGTTATACAGCTCTCAGTCGCGCAAGAGTTATACAGCTTTCAGTTTCGCGAGAGTTGTACAGCTCTCAGTCGTGCGAGAGTTATACAGCTCTCAGTCGCGCGGGAGGTTTACAACCCTCAGTCACGCGAGCGTTATACGGCTCTCAGTCGCACGAGAGTTATACAGCTCTCAGTCGCGCGAGAGTTATACAACTCTCAGCCGCGCGACAGTTATATAGCTCTCAGTTGCGCGAGAGTTATACAGCTCTCAGTCGCACGAGAATTATACAGCTCTCAGTCGCACGAGAGTTATACAGCTCTCAGTTGCGCGAGAGGTTTACAGCTCTCAGTCGCGTGAGCGTTAAACCATCTCTCAGTCGCGCGATAGTCATACAGCTCTGAGTGGCGCGAAAGTTATACAGCTCTCACTCGCGCAAGAGTTACACAGCTCTCAGTCGCGCGAGAGTTATACAGCTCTCAGTCGCGTGAGAGTTATACAGCTCTCAGTCACGTGAGAGTTTTACTGCTCTTAGTCGCGTGAGAGTTATAGAGCTCTCGGTCGAGCAAGAGTTATACAGCTCTCAGTCGCACGAGAAATATAAAGCTCTCAGTCGTGCGAGAATTATACAGTTCTCAGTCGAGCGGGAGTTATCCAGCGGTGCTCAGTCGCGCAGGAGTTATACAGCTCTTAGTCGCGCAAGAGTTATACAGCTCTCAGTCGCGTGAGAGTTATACAGCTCTCAGTCGTGAGAGATTTATACAGCTCTCAGTCGCGCGAGAGGTATACAGCAGCGCTCAGTCGCGCGAGAGTTATACAGCTGTCAGTCGCGCGAGAGTTATACAGCTCTCAGTCGCGCGAGAGTTATACAGCTCTCAGTCGCGCGAGAGTTATACAGCTCTCAATCGCGCGAGAGTTATACAGCTCTCAGTCGCGCGAGAGTTATACAGCTCTCAGTCACGCGAGAGTTATACAGCTCTCAGTCGCGCGAGAGTTATACAGCTCTCAGTCGCGCGAGAATTATACAGCTCTCAGTCGCGCGAGAGTTATACAGCTCTCAGTCGCGCGAGAGTTATACAGCTCTCAGTCGCGTGAGAGTTATACAGCTCTCAGTCGCGTGAGAGTTATACAGCTCTCAGTCGCGCGAGAGTTACACAACTCTCAGTCGCGTGAGAGTTACACAACTCTCAGTCGCGTGAGAGTTACACAACTCTCAGTCGCGTGAGAGTTACACAACTCTCAGTCGCG
>SDVV010036694.1:0-10922 GCA_016164225.1 Gammarus roeselii
TATGTGTATGGCCATATTCCCAGAATTGAATTTTAATGATGTACCACCACTCAGTTGCAAAAAAACAATTTTGGATCACACAATCATAGAAAACATAAATTATTTTCGACCAATTATCAGACACATTTATTCCATTGTCAAACCAATGTGAATGTGACCAATGGGTGAATAGGCATGAGGGAGCATAGCAACAGTATGTGTAATATACTGACAAGAAACTTCCACCTGAGATTAGCGTATCGTAAGTTACACAAAATTTATCGTGTTACGAATCCGTTGGTAACCAACTGTATTTAAAAAAATTACGTTACATCAGAGTTTAAATTGTACTGATGAATCAACGTTGCTCTTAGGTAGCACTCCCATATGTACGACAGGTTCTCAAATAATAATGTAAGGATTCTCAAATAAGTTTTTTTTTATTCAATCAAGCTCTATCGTTACTTTGTGTGTTACGTCAGGTTACCACGTCATGACGTTGTGATAGGTTTAGTATTCATTCAACGCCTTCAGCATCAAAATCAGAAAAGTAAATATTTACATTTTTATTTTTTATAATCGTTAAATTTTTTTTATCCAAGATGAATCAGCCAACATAATATTTAGTTTTTCATTTTGTTTGTCGATTTCCTATTCTATATGAAATCTAATTCATATTATTATTACTGACTAACTCATAAGCAACCAATTATTTGCCGCATGGGAACCGTTATTATTATTTTTTGTTCTCTGGGTCAAATAAATGTGTCTGGTGTCTCTCGGCATCTCAAACTCGATGGTCGAATTATCCATGATAATTAATACGGCATTAACAAGTGTGGCGGCGACGACCTTTCGCATACTAATGCCCAGCAAGAAGAGCTTGCGGAGTTGAATGGATCCCAAAAAATGACACTCGATGATTTAGTGGTTGCCCATTGAAACCGGCCGCGTTCGGACGGGAAAACCAAAAAAACTCTGATATGTCCTAACGAATTATTAGTCATGTTATCTCATGCAATTCGCCCAGCACTTGACGTTTAGGCCCAATTGATGCTCATTACTTCTCATTACGTACCTGTAAGTGAACAGGGAAAGTGTGCCACGATCGATACACGGTTCTGCAGAAAGTGAGGTTAAATGTATAGTTGTTGGTGGTGCGGAAATAAATATTTGAGAAACAAAAGGCCTTCCACGAACGATTCTATTAAGCATCTGATTGAGCTGGTTCAGGCTGTCCCATCCATCAAACAGGCTTCCCATGTCTGCATTCAGAGCTGAACCAATTGAAAGAGCTCTGTGGAAGAGTTTCTCATCTGTGCGAAGCCGTTTTTACAGGCCTTTTTTCAGTAACGCAATTTGAAAAGCTCGACTTTGCAGCTTGTTGGACGTGCAAAGCCTGCTGTTTAAAAATATTTCGGCGCTGAAATAAAAATGTTGGGAAGCAAAGTTGAATAACAACATCTGCACAATAAATGAGTATTTACCCAAACACGAATGCAGTTATGCAACCCTTCTTCTCAGTTGCTCAGTTCAAAGAGCTCTAAGGTGCTTGCCGCATTAGCCAACCCAGCTTCATGGGAATATTCGAACTGCTGCACTAATTAAACGAGATCAAGGGCTTTACGAGCAATCCGGAATTACGAGCTGGATTTCGGAACCTTATTCATTTTAAGAACTCTGTGGTGCTGCGTGTCACATTTGCAAAGCCGGATTTACGAACTTTTTTTCAGGGGACAGTAGAGGGAAGCGTAGGCGTACGTATATATATCGGTCTCAATATATGTTTAGCCTTCTATAACGCTGACAGTTGATTATGTTTAACTGTCAATAACGATGACAGTTGCTTTCGCTTGTCGGTTATGTTGTGCAATGTTTTAAAAGTCGGTAAAAACAATTATCTGGATATTGGATGTTCGCCCTCAAACATTAAAAAAAATGGATTCAAATCTGGAAGAGTTTAAAGGGGCACTATAATTTTAAAGGTTCACCACTTCGATTTGAAAGTGCTCTGCAGAAGAAAATGATTGAAATTATTCTAAGAAACGTTATTTTCTTGACCCGTCGCATCAAGGCGAAATTTTCATGCAGCCGCGTTCAAGGTCAACACCTGATTGCGACCGTTGGTTGATCCAAGTAAATTTAACGAACACGGGAAGTAGAAAAAATTAAACATTGTTGGAAAGCTAAACTATTGTATAACAACAATCACCTGTGCTATGGAAGTAGAACAGCTCGGAGAGTTGACTCTGTGTAGTAGTAGTACTAGAACGCGCGAACGCGTTCACACAAGCAGAATGACATATCAATCTTCTTCTTCAAAACGCTAGTCATTCGTATGCTTTTCTTCAGTTGGTAAATATTAATACGCTCCAGAACATATATTAACTATTTTTTGACTCTTTCAATGTCTGCCACACTATTAAATGGACCCTATTCTACTACTAAAAATTGTGAACAAAATTTCGATTGCGCCAAATCTAGTGCACCTTAACATAAAAACATTGCAGCTTCCCCGACAGTATAGGAAGTCAAATGAAGTATGGGGGTAAGATTGCTACTATTATTGATTATTGGTCAAGTCATTCACTTCATTGTAGATATCACTTGTGATATTAATGGTAAAATCAAGTCTTTCACTCCATTGTAGATATCACTTGTGAAATTAATGGTAAAATTAATCCTTTTACTTCATTGTAGATATCACTTGTGAAATTAATGATAAAATCAATCTTTTCACTTCATTGTAGATATCACTTGTGAAATTAATGTGAAATCAAGCCTTCCACTTCATTGTAGATATCACTTGTGAAATTAATGGTAAAATCAAGCCTTTCACTTCATTGTAGATATCACTTCTGAAATTAATGGTGAAATCAAGCCTTTCACTTCATTGTAGATATCACTTGTGAAATTAATGGTGAAATCAAGCCTTCCACTGCATTGTAGATATCACTTGTGAAATCATTGGTAAAATTCTTAAATAAGTCAACGTGAGCATCGCATTAAGTCACTCGTCTCTCTGACTAGGTTTGCCTCATCTCATTATCCTCGACCATTCGACCTTTGCTTGCCATCATTAGCAATCCTCGGGATCAACCTTTGCTTGCCATCATTAGCAATCCTCTGGATCAACCTTTGCTTGCTATCATTAGCAATCCTCTGGCTCAACCTTTGCTTGCCATCATTAGCAATCCTCTGGATCAACCTTTGCTTGCCATCATTAGCAATCTTCTGGATCAACCTTTGCTTGCCAACATTATCAATCCTCTGGATCAACCTTTGCTTGCCATCATTAGCAATCCTCTGGATCAACCTTTGCTTGCCATCATTAGCAATCTTCTGGATCAACCTTTGCTTGCCATCATTATCAATCCTCTGGATCAACCTTTGCTTGCCATCATTAGCAATCCTCTGGATCAACCTTTGCTTGCCATCATTAGCAATCCTCTGGATCAACCTTTGCTCGCCATCAATTGCAATCCTCTGGATCAATCTTTGCGTGCCATCATTAGCAATTCTCTGGATCAAAGTTGATCGCTTGAAGGCCTATTTGGATTGTAATGACAATCTGTCATTTCTTTCAATCCGTTTCAGACGGACGGAATATCTCGTATTCGAAAATAATAGTTTTTTTCCTCTCGGAAAGATTGTGTCATGGATTTTTGATAGCCCTTTGGACGTAGTACGTGAATAGTCGACTACTCCGGTGACAGTAGCAAAATGTTTTATCTACAATAGCGATGACAGTGGCAGTATGTTTGTTCGACTATAACGATAAATATACTATAACTATGACAGTTGTAGAATGTTCAGGCAACGATGACAGTAGCATAATATTTTGGCGACGTTAATGACAACGGTAACTCTTTGTCTAGGCGACTATAATGATGAGAGTTGCTGCACGTTAACGTCACTGTGACGGTGACATCGCTCTAGATGAGAGTTGCTGCACGTTAACGTCACTGTGACGATGACATCGCTCTAGATGAGAGTTGCTGCACGTTAACGTCACTGTGACGATGACATCGCTCTAGATGAGAGTTGCTGCACGTTAACGACACTGTGACGATGACATCGCTCTAGATGAGAGTTGCTGCACGTTAACGTCACTGTGACGATGACATCGCTCTAGATGAGAGTTGCTGCCCGTTAACTTCACTGTGACGATGACATCGCTCTAGATGAGAGTTGCTGCACGTTAACGTCACTGTGACGGTGACATCGCTCTAGATGAGAGTTGACTATAAAGATGTCAGCAGCTTTTTGTAGACTGTGACGATGGCAATATCATAATGTTTAGTTGACAATAGCGATGACATTAACAATATGTTTAGTCGACTCTTAGAATGACAGTATCAGTATGTTCGGCAACAATATCGTTGAGAGTAGCATATGTTTATGTCGACATAACGAAGACAGCAGCTGGATGTTCAGGCGACAGTCACGATCCTAGTACCTATAGGTTTAGTCGACCTAATAAAGACAGTCGTAATTTGTTTTTCGACTAGAATGAGCATAGTTGAGGAAAGTTTAGGCATCTGTGAGGATGACAGTCCCTATATGTTTAACCATCTATAACAATGACAGGTGCTTTTTGTGTAAACGTCAACAAAGATGACAGTTGTTATATGTTGAGTCAATATTTACGATAGTTAGTCACAAATTGCTCGGGAGTTGTTCCCTCCCAAGTCATTTTTTTTGTGAAAAATAGCAGCATGTTAGTGGATACAATAAATATAACTTTCTAGGTTCCCTTGTGACATACAACGGCTTGGTTTCGCATGTTAGGGACTAAAGATTTCCTGATGCATGTGAATCAAATAGAAAAGTTTCAATCCGCCATTTGTTGAGATGGTAACACCCAGCTTAACACCGTCTATGTTGAATACCTCAGGCTTTCACTTTGCTGTCTACAGTGCTGACATCCGCAATAAGCGTGCATGAGGCTACAATTACACTTTGCAAGGGTCTTTCGTCATGATCATTGGCTGTGTCCCTGTTTATCGGTCGTAGGATACAGTTTCTCCCATCCGCACGAGGGTAACAATTATTCATGATACCAGCAAGCAGAAAATGGGATAGAAAAATTTGGAACATGAGTAATATATGGAGAAATTCATTTCTACAATCCGTATAGATTAGAAAACGAGAAAAGCGCTCACAACATTGAAATGTTATGTTATGAGCTTCAAACGATAATTGCTAATTCTATACGATATTTGATTATTATTCTCAAGACCCACTAACTTCATGTCTGGCTGAGTCGATAAAGTGATGAAAAGTAGCGCCTCATAATATGTACAGAATTGCTTGAACCAATAGCACCGTTCTTATGTAATGCAAGACTCCGTATATCCATACCATCGTCATCTCAGCCTACCTCGTCCACACGATCCATTCCCAGCTGCGGATTGTGCTCGACACATAAACATGATTGATTTGCATGATTTAACTATCACTCGTTCCTTGTTTTACTCTTCGCTGCCTCAGGGACCTCGTTACTTGAGGTGGAAAGAGTAAATATACTTAAATACTTCGTAATAATTTCTTTCGATGAGAGGGGATTAAAAAACGAATCAAAAAGGTGAAACACAATCTTCACAGACATGCACCCAGTGTTCCCAGTCAATGCTAATGAGTACTCCATCGTTGCCTTGGCATCTAATCCTCCTCATCAGTTCAGTTCAAGTCTTCAGTGTGGCATGTTCCCCGTCGGGCTAATTAGGCGCCGATGAGTATTAGCTTAGAAGCCGAGTATGACGAAGAGGACAAAAAAAAATGAAGACCTGGGTTAAGAAAAGGGTAACTGTATCATGTTCTCCATCTGCAAAGTGAGAGGCAATAAAGCATTGCAGAAAGACACCGGGCCTGATTTTATTCATCTGACTGGGATTATTTTATTTACTGCCAAAGCTAAATAGGCTAGATAGAGTGCGCAATTGGAAGTTATGTAATCTCACATGCTACCTTTAGATAGGAAAAGGTTTTCTACCCGCTGCTGTTCAGAAGCGTTTTTGGGACTTAAAGAACTCCAACAAAATCCCAACCTTAAATGGAAGAATTCCACACGGTGCTTGCAAAATCGTCCCTGTCTTTGCTGAACAAAGGAAACATGAGTAGAAAACCAGCCGAAAATCTGACAGTGGTATTCTTCCCGCAAATGCGTGTAAACCTTGAAATAATAATCATCCCATAAGCTTGAACAATTACAAAGATTCAACTGAAGCAACTGAATCCTCGCATCGTTGAATTCAGTAGCCAACTGAAGAAACGCCCGTTGAAAAACATCGATAATGTGATTTCAGATGGATTGGTGCACGATTTTGTACTGCTCATGAACTATTTTAGAATGATTGATGCACGAACATGTGTGGTTGTTGAAGTATTTCAGATTGAGATGTGCCTGATGATGTATGACTGTTGAATGATTCCATAATGGTTGATGCGTGCTCGAGTAGGGCTACTGAGCTATTTGGAATGATTGAAGGACGATGATGCTTGGTTGTTGATATATTTCCGAATGATTGATGCGCGATTGCGAGTGGTTGTTGATAGTCACTGGAACCAATTATTTTTTACTTGCCAAATCGAATAAATGCTGCCGACTACTTGCATAAATATTAATATAAAATTCCTCGCTCGCAAATGGTCACTGACAGTCTACAGAAAGCATCATCATAACGACAAACAATTATCATCAAGAGAAAGTCAACACAAAAATATTTAAGAAAGTGGCCCCTTTTCCGCAAATGCTTGTTATGTGATTTCTAATGGTAGACATCTTGATTCGACACCTCTTTAGAGTCTCTTATTTCTCTCTTCGTATTTGGTTCTTCGTTCGTTCAAGACGTCCAATTGGATATCCAGAGACCTTCTCTTCCTCCCCTTCTATCCCCACTTCTTACCTCCTCCTTTTCATTCTCCTTCAAGTGGCTGAATATATGAAACGCAATGGAATTAAATCTTTTCAAACACCCATCAATAGGGTTAAAACTGGCATGTATTTTTTTTTTGATTTCAGGAACATATAAGGAAACGGAAATGTAAATAAATGAGTGTTGTTGACATTTCCTTTCTACCACGTAAATTCCAATCGTTCTTTATTGTTCATAAAGAACGGTCTGTTCTCGTTGCGATTTTTCATGCTCGTTACGAATGTCAGTCTACAGTGTGGTATCTCTTCATTAGTTAAATACTAAACTTATTCTGCATGATGAGACTTGGCGTGAATTGAAACATAATGCTTGCATCCTTTCGAATTCCTCTGGATGATGGGTTTCGTGTACCAATGACAGTGTACAGAACGACCATAGTGTTCTAAAACTCACCTTAATAGATATTCCCTCTCCTGAAGATGCATTAGTTCGGTTTTCCTAAAGTTTTGAGTAGATGAGTCCCTCAAGCGTGCGGTGACCTTCATCAATAAGGCAGCCTGTTGTTACCCCATACAAGTTGGGGTCAGATTGAACACCTTACTGGTGATTGCATAGTTTGTTGACTTATGTTTTTGTCTAGTGTGACACGTAATTGAAGAGGCTGATGTGTAGAAAGAGTTAACTAACAGACTCGCTTAGAAGTATTCCCACCTGTAGTTAACCCCATTTCCATCCCAGTCGTTCAATGTTCTCACTTCCCACTCGTGAGTGCGGGCCAAGACCTTCCTGCTGAGATGCGACCTGTCATTGTTCTCTCGCTCATGCAAGCATGGCAACGAGCTCCCTGCTCATAAGGCGACCTACCTGCTCATAAGGTGAACTGTCCTCAGTGAGCCGCTTCTCATTTCCATTGCAAATTCTCCTGACTGACTGAATAATCCGAGGTATAACACAGCGCCCCTTTAGGCGACAGGTGCAGGTGCAGGTGAGGTTCAGAACAGGACATAGCCAAGTTCGGATCTTCAGTTGTTCGTTGCTTTAGCTTTGATTGAAATGAAAACGTGTTCATTTCCGTTTGTGAATCCGTACATTTGAAATATATATATTAGAGCACCATTTCTTTTCAGTATGCGTAGGGATCTAGTCGGTCCGTGTTTATTTCATGATTGTATATTTTTTGCATTGTCTCACTAATTTACTCATATCATTACTTAATCTATCCTAATCGTGAGAGTCCTACGATCTTTTTTATTAATAGTCATATTTCATTTGGTATAACCGGTTTATTCCTTCCCATAATAGTCTAAGAATGCCGCATCGATTACTGCACCAGACCAATATATTCAATTCTCTCGAGCTGTCGCTCCTGCAGGACATCTCGCTGTCAATTCCTCGCTCCTGCAGGTCATCTCGCTGTCAATCCCTCGCTCCAGCAGGTCATCTCGCTGTCAATCCCTCGCTTGTGCAGGTCATCTCACTGTCAATCCCTCGCTCCAGCAGGTCATCTCGCTGTCACTCCATCGCTCCAGCAGGTCATCTCGCTGTCAATCCCTCACTCATGCAGGTCATCTCGCTGTCAATCCTTCGCTCCAGCAGGTCATCTTGCTGTTAATCCCTCGCTCATGCAGGTCATCTCGCTGTCAATCCCTCGCTCCAGCAGGTCATCTCGCTGTCAATCCCTCGCTCCAGCAGGTCATCTCGCTCTCAATCCTTCGCTCCAGCAGGTTATCTCGCTGTCAACCCCTCGCTCCAGCAAGTCATCTCGCTGTCAATCCCTCGCTCCAGCAGGTCATCTCGCTGTCAATCCCTCGCTCTTGCAGGTCATCTCGCTGTCAATCCCTCGCTCCAGCAGGTCTTCTCACTGTCAACCCCTCGCTCCTGCAGGTCCTCTCGCTGTCAATTAACTCGCTCCAGCAGGTCATTTCAATGTCAACCCATCGATCATGCAGGTCATCACGCTGTCAATCCCTCGCTCCAGCAGGTCATCTCGCTGTCAACCCCTCGCTCATGCAGGTCATCTCGCTATCAATCCCTCGCTCCAGAAGGTCATCTCGCTGTCAATCCCTCGCTGCTGCAGGTCATCTCGCGGTCAATCCCTCGCTCCAGCAGGTCATCTCGCTGTCAATTCGTCGCTCATGCAGGTCATCTCGCTGTCAATCCCTCGCTCTAGCAGGTCATCTCGCTCTCAATCCCGCACTCATGCAGGTCATCTCGCTGTCAATCCTTAGCTCCAGCAGGTCATCTTGCTTTTAATCCCTCGCTCTTGCAGGTCATCTCGCTGTCAATCCCTCGCTCCAGCAAGTCATCTCGCTGTCAATTCCTCGCTCCAGCAGGTCATCTCGCTGTCAATTCCTCGCTCCAGCAGGTCATCTCGCAGTCAATCCCTCGCTCCAGCAGGTCATCTCGCTGTAAATCCCAATTGTAACTTTGCACCAGCCCATCATTGACAAATTAAATCTATCAGAATCGTCGAGTGTCAACCCATCCTAAAAAAAGTAATGAAACTTTCGCGAAAAAACTTTCATAAAATTCATCCGTGATTAAGAATGCCACTTCTTCAACAATTACTTATGTTTGAACTCAGTTATTCGAACGTGAGCCGCCGAGTTCTATTTGTCTTGAGCAAACGCTGAGCGCGACTGCCGAAAAACAGCAACGCAGCTGTTTTCAGCCTTCAGCTTGCCGCGGCTGCAGCAACCAACTACGACTACTCCAGCCACGGCAGCGGCCGTCAACCAAATACCACGTGTGCGGTTCGGCAATGAGACACTGCACCCTTCAGCCTTCAACTATGGTCGCTCTCCCTAAACTTCAGTCACGAGTATACGGACTCAAGCAATCAGCAAAGACTGTGCTCTCCAATCATCGCCACCGGATTGTTCTCACCAACGATCAGCATCGACTCGGTTCATCAGCAATCAGCCACGGCTGCGGTCACCAGCCATCTGACACGGGTGTGCTCACCGAGTATCATGCAGCAACGAATGGGCTACTCAGTCATCTGGCACGGTTGTGCTCATCAGCCATCTGCAACGGTTGCGATCACCAGCCATCAGCAACGGTTGTGCTCATCAGCCATCTGCAACGGTTGCGATCACCAGCCATCTGCAACGGTTGTGCTCATCAGCCATCTGCAACGGTTGCGATCACCAGCCATCTGCAACGGTTGTGCTCATCAGCATCTGCAACGGTTGCGATCACCAGCCATCTGCAACGGTTGTGCTCATCAGCCATCTGCAACGGTTGCGATCACCAGCCATCAGCAACGGTTGTGCTCATCAGCCATCTGCAACGGTTGCGATCACCAGCCATCTGCAACGGCTGTGCTCATCAGCCATCTGCAACGGTTGCGATCACCAGCCATCTGCAACGGTTGTGCTCATCAGCCATCTGCAACGGTTGCGATCACCAGCCATCTGCAACGGTTGTGCTCATCAGCCATCTGCAACGGTTGCGATCACCAGCCATCAGCAACGGCAACGCTCATGAGCAATCGGCTATAGTAGTGGTCACCAGTCATTTGCCACGGTTGGGCATACCAGGCATCTCCCACGGTTGCGCTCACCAGCAATCATGCAGCAACGCCTGTGCTCGCCAGTTATTTGCCACGGGTGCGCTCACCAGCAATCACAGGGCCACAGCGGCGGACATCAGTTTATTGCGGCCTGGAGAACGATGACGAGGCAGACTGGGACTGACAGCGAATGGTGAAGCCCAGAAAAACGGATAAAAAACTGGCCTCGTCGTGGAAAAATCTAAATCTTTTCGGACCGATATGTAGACCGAATAAATTCTTCCAGTTTGTCAATGTCGGATCTCCTTAGAAGAAATGAGACAGTGTACGTAGACTAATGATTTCGTAAAATTAGTGTTAGTACAAGACAAATCGGAATTTTTTTTTTCGGTTATCTCACAACAAACTACTAAACTGAACACTAGGGCCTCTCGGGATAATATGCTCACTGTCAGGTTGCACGATGCCGAATTGAAAAAGAGCTATGGATAATGAGCTCGGATATACTCAAACTCTCATACACACACACACACACACACACATATATGTGT
>SDVV010036695.1:0-10922 GCA_016164225.1 Gammarus roeselii
CGTGTAAGCGTTTTTTCTTTTGCGCACCAGCGTGCGTCTGACATTGATAAAATTTTCACTTTCTTTCTAACGTTAAAAGCGTTGTTTTGTATTTTCCTCGCACACCTAGGCGTGCGAGCCTATTTGAATCAATGATCATCGAGCCCTACGGGGGAGCCTATTATGACTCACGTTGAGGCTCTGGTGGAAATGAGGCCCAAATCAAATCAACCAACCTACCGTAAAAAGCTTATCGCTTTCGGAAAACACACCGGACTTAACGAAGCTGTCAAAACCCCAAGCACCTGTGCAAGTGAGGTGGGCTCTCCACTCCATTACGCACAGAGATAAAAATACATTTACGAAGATACGCGTCAACTCATTCCTCTCTTGTACGCGCTAGTATGCGAATATGCCACTATTTAAATATGTGCTTGATTTAATCTTGACAAGACTAATATTTTATCACGAGAGACTGTGCGAACTTACCTAAATCAATGACGGTCGTACCCTACGGGGGAACCTACTATGACTCGCGATGAGGCTCCGGTGGAAATGAGGCTCAAATCAAATCCATAGCGTCTCTCCGTCGACCCTATCGTAGGTCTTCTCCAGATGCATGAATGTCCGGAAGGTACTTCTCGCAGACTTTTCTCACTGTAATAATCTGATAGCACAACCTCTAACACTTGAGCCAAACTGGTTCTTGCCTATCTCACCATCCGGATTGAAAAAAATGTGCATGCTGGAGCATATTGGGATATATACGTAATATTCTGACGGATCCTCTAGTTTTGTGCCTATGGAGTACGAAAATTATTCAGTTTGTAGAGCCATATAATTTTCCTACCGCTCCGTATAGGCCGGTGTATTGACCCAAACCAATTAGCTTGTTCGATCGGTGAGCAAGCTTTTTTGTTGAGTAGATGGAAGGTGGTGCGTCAGTTAGATGGTTGCCCATGCGCATTAGATGTGAACGTTAGTCTATTGGAAATCTTGGTTTCACATTCCAGTCTTAGTAGACCAATTTTTATTAAATTCTTATGTGCGCCAAGTGCTTAATTTTATCATGATTAAAATTGTTCAAACTGTCGGTAAAAGAGGTTCATCTCTACCGGAGCCCTGACGCGAGCTATTGTAAGCTCCCACTTAGGGCGCACTCAAATGTATGGCATTCCAGTCACGGCAGCATAATGACTCATTAAAAGGGTAAGTTCAAAGTATTTTTTTGTAGACATGATAGTTGATATAATTTCATTTTGTAATCATATTGAAATAAATTTTATAATAATCTTAGAAAGGTTTATTCTAATGAAAATAAATTAATTTCATACTTATAAGTCAATAACTTTATTTTGCCACCGTACCGATTGTTCGACAGGATAATAAAAGTTGAAGGGTACTGAAAGAAATTTTTTGAATGCAACTAAGCCAGCGGTAGGAGATACGTTATTTTACACATATAATGGGGAATTCCTCTTACATCAAAAATAATAGTTTTCTGCAATATACAAACGTCAACGCAAACGCCGCATGAATAATCTTGCCGATTAAAGTGTTTCAAATTGTTCACTCCTCAAGTTACGCGTCAATAGTAACTGATCCAAATCCTGCTCTCGGTATAAAAAAGATCAAATGCGGAAATGGATAGATCGGAAACAAAGCCACCTCGTCTTCACCTAAGCGATCGACTGGTCAAGTTGAAGGTTTCTTGAAGGTGCTAAATTATTTATTTATTATTTGCTTTAATGTTACACCGGAGTCCCAACGCGAAGTTAATGCAGACTCCCCCGTAGGGCGGTCTGAAGGTGCTAAAATAGTTCAAGTTGTTCAATCTGCTGTTTAATTTCACGTTAAGATGATGCTTACAGATCCATATTCATATCGCTCTCTTGATTCATTTGAGCTTTCCTAATGAGTATCAAGAAAGTTGTTGCTGATGTGCGAGACGGTCATACGAATGTAGTGAACGACATGTATTAGATAATGCAAATACAAGTTAAAGTACAACTCCCATCCAAAAATTGTGATAGAATTGGTACGAAAGCAGACATGAAGAAAATATCTCCAGGGTCATAAGGTCCTAATGGGAGACACCTTACACAATTCGAAAATAATAGACCAATAATAGGACATCAAATATTTCACAAGAAACCATTTTCTCACGTTAGCTTACCTTGATATCAAATACCAACGAGGTGTCATCCATCCCAGCTCTTGACTAGTCATTTATCCGGTAGCTACTGACGCACCAAAATAGAATCACGTATGAAAGAAATTGATACAAATTTAGCTCAAAATTAAATTAAATGTGAACTAGTCTATCCACTCTTATCATTCAACCACTTTTTTGGACGATGAAGGTGCTCCTCTCTCAACATATTCTGACATTTTAGCTATACGACAGGGTGAACGTTTACGTCACAGCTGTGGCGTGTAGTAGTCACGAGTGAAGATTCCTCCTAGTTTGATGAGCAGCCTATTCAACGACTTATAAAGATTCGTAAAATAATTTACATTCAACATTAAAATAAAGATTATGTGACAGAAATATAGGGAAAAAAAATCATTAAACGAAACTTGTTAGTAATAAACTAGTAGCTATGATATCTATTAATATTTTTTGGTAACACGCCATTCGCTTGCCTCACTTCCTTATTTTTATATGCACCAATCGAAGATTATAATGAAAACCAGACGTTCGAGTTTCATTCCCTACTCAGCTACGAAATCTATTACTACTGTTACCACAGTACAACTGGTGTGCTATAAATAGGTAACAACAAGTGGATGTTGGACACCACATAAAAATTAGGATTAAAATTACTCTTAGCAGGCTATGTGCGGCATGATGCCACGCAAGTTATTGTTAAAAATGAGCGGGGAATGGGGTTGTTATTATACATGTACGAAGATGACGTGAAGTTTGTGCCACGTAGTGGTCCTGTCAAGATGAACGATGATACCTGGAACATATGAAAAAAATCCTGTATTCTACAACGACTCAATCTAATTCGAGAGCGCTTTTATTATGCAACGTCAACACATAGAGTAAAGCGGTTTCGTTTTCAACGCCAACACATGGAATGAAATGTTTTATATACAGCGGTAACAAAATAAGGAGGGACGCTTTTTGGAATGCAGCGAGAACAACATTCGGAGTGACGATGTTTTGCATATATCGTTAACAACAAAGATTAGAGTAACAAGGCTTTCTACCGCGCTGGAGTCAGCGTCCTTCTGGCGGAACGTGAAACCAGCAACCAGTGCTGCATCAAGCATTCTCTTCCATTTTGTTAGAGCCATATGGTTTAGCGTGCGCTTCCGCTTTTTATTCGAATGAATCTTGATGAAGAAATATTACCGAGACATTTTAACGAGAGAATCTTGATAACATTCATCGAACATAGTTTTCGACCGATTTAGACCTTCGTGTCTCTTCACCTTACTCGGGACTTTCGAAACTTTTAAGTTTCTCGACTATCCCAGAGTTTTTAGGTTTTTACTAAAAACCTGGCTGCTCGGTGCTAAATGTCGGCTAGGTGCAGAGTGGCGTCTCCCGCTCCCTGCGGTCTAGGCCCTCTCCCTACCTATATAAGCGAGGTCTGCCTTGCCCCATCATTCATTCGCCGCTGCTGCTCCATGGACGCACACCGGCCACTGACCTCCTGCTAACAGCACACCCCCGTCTCACTTGAACCACAGGATTTTCTCACCTATTTTATAGGTAAGATTCGGTACGGGGCGGCCCATCTGGGCAGTGGATTAGTGACCCGCTGCCCTAGAGCCACAGATGGGGTCGGCAACTCGGTTAGCCCGGCCTGTCGACCCACAAAATGTGTCACAAAATCTTTGTCATCGCCAAAGTTGTCGACAAAAAAATTTTGTCAACATAAATTTGTTGAGGCACAAATTAGTTGCCTAACATTGATTTGTTGACAGACATCGATTTGTCGATGAATAATATTGTTGCCAGACATAATTTTGTCGACAGACATAATTTTGTCGACAGACACAAATTTGTCGACAGACACAAATTTGTTGACAGACACAAATACAGACATATTTGTCGACAGACTTAGATTTGATGACAGACATTGATTTGTCGACACAAAAATTTGGTCGACACATAAATTTGTTGAGACACAAATTAGTTGACAGAAATCGATTTGTTAACAGCAATCGATGTTGACAAATGATTGTTGCCGGACATAATTTTGTCGACAGACACAAATTTGTCGACAGACACAAATACAGGCATATATTTGTCAACAGACTAAGATTTGATGACAGACATCAATTTGTCAACACAATTCTGTGAGACACAAATTTGCCGACATAAACAAATTTGTCGACAGACACAAGTTTGTCAACAGACAGATTTGTCAAAAGACATAACATCGTTGACAAAACTCGTTGTCATACGACCATACCCTCTATGCTGGCCCCATCGATGTTATGTTTTTTCAAGTAAGCTGTCCCCGTACAGCATTCACACTTGCAGGCAGATCATTACGGGTCACGTATGACGCCCTCCGGGACTAGGCTACTGTTTGCAACAATACATAGTGCTTTCTGGTCAACACTTGATGCACATCAAGTCAGATGTAGCTGGCGATTACAAAGACACCATCGGGTTGGACAATGAGTTTTTCTGGCCAGCAACAGAGGATCATGGGTCACATATGACGTACCGCGGGACCCAAGGCAGTGTCGCTTTGCAAACCCAACGATATACAGCGGTTTCTCAGCGACATAAGATTCCTATCAGTCATATGCGGATAACAGACCCAGCGCCCATACGGACGCTAGCAATACTTGAATCCAACGTAAACAGTGGTTTCAGGCCAGCATTGCAGACCTCATTGCACAATAATGAAATACCGCATCACCTTTCGCACAAACGGGCATTGTTTTTGTCTCATGAAAATCATCGGTAACATACAGATTATCTTCTCTCATGAACAAACGTGTTATGTCATGCTATGGGGCAGTGATGGAGGGCGTTTATTTGGATCATAACATCAACTTCATATTTCAATCTTCATTAATTCAGTAACAATATCCGCAATCACCTCAGCGATAGGCGAGCGATCACGTGTCACAGGATGGCTCCTCTGACCCAGAGTTCGCTCTGATGACCACGTCACGGCTCGCATAGCGCCCAACGATGACCTCCATCCCGAGTGCTGTTCGGAAGGTCATATATCCAGGCCAGTTGAGTGCAACATAGCCTCAGCCATGACTTTGCCTCCAGGCAGTCAACCTTTCAAGCGTTCAGGAACAGATATCGTGCAATGAGACAGAGCCTCTCAATAAAAGGAGCACGACTCCTGATCGAATGCGCACTTCGTGCTTACATCAGGCTGCCATAAAATCGGGGCCCTGAAGGAATTCGCTAATGCGCCGATCGTCTCCCAAAAAACTCACTTCGAGAGCACTTGGGGCAAGATCGTTTTTCTTTTCCAACATATTCCTGCATAAGTACGTACGAAGGATCTCCAGCTCCACGCTCAGGTTGCTCAGACCTTGCGCGGTTATGTCCTCAGCGTGTCACTGACTGTTTTTCTTGCTCGCATCCGTGATCACTTCTTAATAGATGGCACGCGAGTTACCCCGCAGTCACTGCATTGTTTGTAGAAGAGCTCCACAGGCTCCCTTCACAAACTGTTGTCGGGATCCCCCAGCGACACGACTCAGTGCCGGTACTAATTTCGCCTTCGGACTCTGGACCGGCTTACTCCGAAGTCAGCTCGGGCGGCCGTTCCAGCAGGATCACTTTCCCGTGAATACTGACGCTCTGCCGGTGGCCCACAAGAGTCGCCTAGCACACGGGGGCGACGTCAAGCCTTTGGTCAAACACAACCTTTCTAAAGGTCTTTCTTGGAGATGGGTGCCACGACCTCAGCCTCTCGATTACACTGTCTGGCACCGACAACACGAGGGCGTTCTCAAACCCCTCGAGTTAGACTTACTGCGCAAAGGCGTAGTCACGGCAGGGCCCAGACAGCCAGCTTTCGTATTTCGTATTGTTGCGGTCCCCAAGGCTTCGGGAGGGGATCACCTATTGATCGAAATCTCAAAACTAAACTACAAATACATCCCGATAACCACATTTCGAGTGTACAACCAACCCGCAACGAATACGAACAGTGCTGAAGCCCCCTCTCTGGTTCACAAAGTTGGACACAAAGGACGCTTTCCCGCACGCTTCAAATCACCACAGGTTCCACAAGTTCCTGGCCTTCAAACCACGAAGCCAACAGTACTTTTTCTCGGCCCTTCCATTTAACCTTAACCTGGGACCAAAAACCTTAACAACGATCGCGAAGCTACCCCTTCGCTTGTTCCACCAGCAAGAGTTAGATGCGGCCTTCTAAATTGACGACTGGCTGCTCCAGGCACCAACTGCACATCAATGCTGGCGCAACACCCAGACGGCCAGCAACCTTCTCCTCAAGCTCTATTTCCACGTCCACCTGGGGAACTCTATTCTTGAACCCACCTAACAGTTCAACTTCCTGGGGGTAACAAACAATGGAGAGTTCGGGCCCGTCACCCCGTTCTCACAGCACATCGACCGCCGCAGGGACATGGCCACGGAGATACTTCCTCGCAGAGCTCTCTCGCTTCAACAGCATCCAAGTTCCTTTGGCCTTATGAATTTCCGAACACCTTACCTACGCCATGCTCACCACTTCCTCAACGGAGTGGTGCTAGCAGCACGATCCTTGCTTCTATCCAGCAAGCCCAGCCATTTCAACAATCCCTACCGCCGCGCGGTACAGCACTTGAGCGGCGAGGCTTTCCTTCACTCCCACGTCCCGTCCGTAATACCTCCACAAGATCACCTCCTGTATACGGGTGCATCGAACGAAGCGCGGGGCCGTATGCTGCAGCGACCTGCAGTCTTACGGCCGCTGGCCGCCATTGGAACGCATTCTCCATATTACGACGACGGAATCGCTGACCACCGTACATGCGCTGCGGGCAAGAGCACATCACTATTTGCGGCTCAGTTTCATCACCCACGAGCAGCTTTCTTGGTTTCTCTCCAATGTGACTGGAATCAGCGAAGGGAAATATACCTGTTCCCTTCATAAAACCTGATCATCCAGGTGTTCCACAAGCTCGAGACGTACCGCTACAGCGGCGTCCTCGTGGTGCCCGACCACCCTACCGCACTGTGTGCCCGAGGTCGTCGCCTCTTTCAGCGACTTTTCGCTCGTCCTCGACGTGTCCCAGCGCGTCGAAGGCAGGGAGGTGCCTCTAACATCACGACCCTTCTCGCGTTATCTCACATTTAATTTCTCAAAACTGTGCTCACCATCAAATACAAAAGATCGTTTGCAGACACCCTGGTCAACACGCACAGGCAGTCCACACAACGCCAATACCAAAGCTTCTGGACTCATTCCCAAGCGTGGCTACGCGCCACGAAGGTCCAGTCCATCAACCAGTCCACATTCTTGACGTTCCTGCACTATGCCGGCAAGCAGAAGCAGCTCATTCCTCGTACAGTTTTGGCTCACCGGAATGCGCTTCATTTGCCTCTCTTTCATGGGTTTGGCGTCACGACCCAAGAGGCGATCTTCGAGGAACTGGCAGAGGCCCAGATTCACGAAAACCCACCACTAAGACGTTTCGTGCCGCAGTGGAAGCTGGAGCCGGTTCTCAACATGCTCGCCTCTCCTCGCTTCAATACTCAGACGATGTCAGTATTGGCGCTCTTTCAGAAGACCGTTTCTCGTCGCTCTCGCAGCAGGAAAAAGGTTCTCTGAGATTGCAGCAATGTCACGCACGGGACTACATTTCTCCTTTCTCCAAAAACCCTCCGTAAGCGCTCGTTTTGACCGCTGACAAGCTACTGCAGAAAAACCAGACCCTCACCCTCTCACGCCACCGCTCATCTCTATCGCCCCACTGCTGCCGGATGGCCGGACACACGGCCTGGGCCTGATGTCGGTACTCAAAGCCTACGTAGCACGATGTTCGTTGAATGACTTGTTGTTCATCCATCCTACTTCAGGCAAACCACTCGAGGCGTCGTTGGTAGAGCATTACATCTGTGCGTTCATCAATGAGGCCACACCGCATGCCTTCACTTAAGCTCACGACGCCAGAAAGTCTGCCTCATCTCTCGCTTGGACGCGTGGGGTCCCTCTCCAAGACTTCATTTCCAAGGAGTTCTGGAAGTCGCCCCACCTGTTAGGGGACAAGTACTTATTTGCCCCAAACGACCTTGCGTCTCACTGAGGACCAGGTAGATAGTCCCTTTGCTTCAAAATTTTATGACATTACGCTAGCTAATGCCAGACTTTGGTACATATTATAGGGTGCGTGTATAGATAGTCTTACCATATCGTTATGATGTACTCAACGCTACGGCTTCAGGATAAGGATTACATCAGATTACTCGGTATATATTTATTTCATCAGACTCAATGTACGGCAAGGTTACCATATTAGCCATGGTACACATCATAGATACTTCCATATTGAGGATTCTACTGCCCCTACTTGGCTGTTCATTCACACTCATACTAGAAGGCAGTATACATTGATGTACATAATTACTATTTAGGTACTCATGCTATAGGCCCGCATATTATTTGGCCGCTACGAGCTAGTATATTGGCTGTGGTAGATTAGAGTGACGAGGCTTTCTAGCGCGCCTTCTGGCGCCGAATGTCAAACCAGCAAACAGTGCTGCATCAAGTTAGTCTTTTTTTTCTTCTTTTTCAATGTTCGAGTTAAGGTTTACTACAGAGCAAAGTTAAAATCCTTTACGCGGCGAACGTCTATGGTATGTACGGGTGCCTCAGGAGGTACAGGAACTCTCAAGGTGCTAAGGCCATATGGCCCCAGCACTTCTCGGATGGCAGTAAGGAGAAATAACACACTACCTACCCTGCTTCAGAGCCCTAAGGATCCGCAGTAGTCCTTTAGGTGCGGGCTACGCGCTCTAACACCTGCTGAGGAGGAAGATGGTGAAGAGACAGAAAACGGGGATCCCATGCATGAGATCTACACTAGGTGTAGGGAATTTCATGCATGAGAACAGCAAGAATGGAAAGAAGAAGATGGAATAGTAGTAGAAAAAGTTTGCATGAAAGAAAGAGCGCAACTTGGCAGTTATTTGCCACCCGGAAGGAGAATAGTTAGAACCGGTATGTGAATGTTTGAGTGTGTGTGTCTGCATGTTGGTGTGTTTGTGTGCCGCTACTATTAGGAGAGTTGTTAAGAAGGAGTCGGAGGAAAGTTTAGGGAAATTTAAACTAAACATCATAAGATGCAAATGAGGTTAATAAAAAGTCAAGCAAATCAGGATGGGGGAGAAAAGGAGAGATAGTAAAGGGTGAAGAAGAGGAGAGTCTGAAGGTCAATAAGGGTACACTCTGGGCCACGAGTGCAGCAGCAGGGCCCGACAGTTTTCACAGGTTTACCCCCGCCGCGTCATAATGGCCGGGCCCCCCTCACCCACGACCATTCCGACAGCGGGGGTGCCCAGGGCGGGAAAGCACATCAGGGCAGCGTCAGAAACAACCATTCACAACCATTCTCCACTCACGCCTGTTCATTGCACGCTCTCTCGCCACCTACACATTCATGTCTCTCCTTCCCAACGCCTGCTTCACACCATCCATCCACCCAAACTTCGGTCTACCTCTAGGCCTGCGACCACTCGCCTCCGCATGCATCACCCTTTTCACCAATCTCCCTTCATCCATCCTCTCCGTGTGCCCGACCATCTCAGAACACGCGAATCCACTCTGTCCTCCGACTTCTTCACCATCCCTGTTCTGATTCGAACCACGTCGTTGATGATCCGGTCTCTTAGCGTTACTCCAGCTATGCTCCTCAAACATTCAAATTTCTTCTTTCCTCTGCTCTCACCCCCCAAAGCCTCAGCTCCGTAGAGCCCTCTCTTTGCTTCCATCCCCAACGTCCTACAGCTCATTACACTCTTAAGTGCACCTTACATCCCTCCTTCACTCGCGCCTTCACTTCAGTTTCCATTAGTTCAGTTATCTACACATGAGAGCTCAGATACTTATAACACTGAATTTCCTCCAAAAACTCTCCATTTAGGGTGACACTAATTTTGCTCGCATCGACAGTCTTTGAGCATCTCATTACTTTACTCTTACCCACGTTCACTCGAAGCTTCCTCCTCTCACACACTCTACCAAACTCAGACACTAGCCTACATAGCTTCTCCTCCGAATCAGCAACCAAGGCCGTATCATGAGCAAATAGCAACTGGCTCAACTGCCAACTCCGCCCATTCGCTTCCAACAGTTTCAAGCCACGACCCAGCACACTCACGTTCACCTCCCTGACCACTCCATCCATATAGAGGTTGAACAGCCAGGGAGACATCACGCAGCCAGACCTCGCTTATATAGGGGCAGACCTCGCGTATATAGGTAGGGAGGGGCTGGAGGTTTGGGGGTTCAGCCGGCCTAGACCGCAGGGAGCGGGAGACGCCACTCTGTACCTAGCCGACGTTTAGCGCCGAGCAGCCATGTTTTTAGTCACACAGATACAGATACAGACACTAGGCCGCATCCCCCAGAAAGGGGGGTGGCCGACGGCAAGGCGCACCTCACACCCTCACACGCTCACAACTTAGCCCTTTTGTGCTAAAGGGTCCCGGTCGGTAGCCCCTCAACTTACACTCTGGGTCCCGAATGCACCGAGGAACCGTCGTCAGCAGCAGGGCCCGACAGTTTTCACTTGTTTACCCCCGCCGCGTCATAATGGCCGGGCCCCCCCCACCCACGACCATCCCGACAGCGGGATGCCAAGGGCTGGAAAGCACATCAGAGCAGCGCCAAAATCAACCATTCACAACCATTCTCCACTCACGCCTGTTCATTGCACGCTCTCTCGCCACCTCCACATTCATGTCTCTTCTTCCCAACGCCTGCTTCAGACCA
>SDVV010036696.1:0-10922 GCA_016164225.1 Gammarus roeselii
AAGGAGGCTGAAGCCTCAGTGTGTTTGTGTCACGATGCTGAGTGCTGGTGTGCCGCGGGCGATGCGTCAAAGGATACCCCATTCATAAGACAAAACTGCGACTAGTTGTAATGTAGGTCTTACTGTAGTTTTAGAGAGTTTTACTAACCCTGCTAGATAGTGACGCAGATGTAGCCTTCGATAGATAAGTAGCACTTTAATGACTGATACGGTGTATTCAAGAGAGAGAGCCCACATCCAAGTGGCCATGCGAAAAAATGAAGATAGAAAAATACCCGCCAAAAATAAGGTAAGTTCAGAATATATAGGCGAAGTGTAAAAAATATGTTAAATGTTGAAAAACAAAGATTTGAACCAGTGTCAATTATCTAAATGTGTATTATAATGGATAAAAGTGTATATTAAATGTGGGAAGGGAAATAATCCCCACAAAGCGCGCCCGCATGATTATGTATGTACCAAAAATCAATCTTATGAGGTAAACCACATAGCCACCTGCCAGCCTACTTATCAGGTTTGTCTCCCGGACTGACATACGTACAATGGGCCCACAACATGAAAAGGCAGATAGATGTCGAACATTATGTCTATTAATATCGGGATCTTCCTGCACCAGCAGGATTCTGTCTAGCCTCTCTGTTATTAGAGATAATTTGCATCCCTCCCTATTATTCGATTTTATAATACGCTCCTGGAGACTTAGGCACTTTTTCTAGCTCGTACCTTATGACAGTCAACATCATATGCTGCGAATACAAAGCTAGCACTCGTCTTTCTAGGTACCCCAATCAACCTTGAAAAAATTCATTGTATGCTAATCTAAGTTTACTCATAGTGACTTGTAAATTTACACCACAGTGAGTTGCAGTAGATAGGGTAGCAGTATGTTATAAAGAGCTGTATTATAACATTGATCGTGCAGAAGTTGAAATTCCTTATGAGCTGATTGCCAACCGCTTTTAGTTTTCGAAGCTACTTGGGAGATATCAACATTGCCACACCGGTCGTTATTATTGAGTGACATAAGTAGGAAATACTGTCCACATATTCCAAATGAGTTCCATTTAACACATAATTCATTCGGAACTGGAACCTTTGCATGTGCGTGGGCTTACTAGCATACAAGCATTTGCTAGTATTGTACTCCAAATCTAGCGTTGCGGCCTCCGCCTCGCATATATTTAGTATACTTTGATGAGCATCCACATGAGGAGCCAGTAGGACCATATCGTCGGGATAGCTAATTGCGTTAATACAGCAGTCGCCAATATAATACTCAACACGACCAAGAGCTAGACGCTCTGTAGGCTGTTCATTGGTTCTGGAAAAGGCTTAGGATGGAGAGTTGTGTGTATATGGAGTAGGCGACAATTTGCTCGTGTCGGTTCTGAGTTTTATATGATATTATTATTATTAAACCGTTAATTTCCATCGTCTAGCAATGGGGTTTCAATTACTTAGGTCTAAAATAATAAACCTAATGTTTAATTGCGTTGTTTGAATTAGCGAAGCGAGAGATTAAAATTAATTCGCGACAGCTCATTTCCTCTCTGTACCTGGATGGTGCGGCCGGTTTATACTTCATCTTGCAGAATATGACTTTAAAACATGTGCTCTTTATAATCTTATAAACGAATATTTGTAAGTAATAAACACTTGGGGAATGGGATTGATAAATTCATAAGAAATACATCTAAACTGACTTGAAGTGAGCGGGACACCGTACTTCATTTCACAATATATAATCATTTTCATGATAATTACTTATACATACTCATATACGTAAATATAATAAAAGGAAAGACGAAAACATACTGGTTATATGCTGGACATCGCTACTGTCAGTAAAAATATGAACTCCATGTATGAAGACGATTCGTACTTCATGTTGAAATATACGAGTTCACAACATGTGCTATTGACAATTTTATATACGAAGATTTGTAGGTAGTACACACATTAGTGTGGGATTGATCAATTCAAAAGTTCCATTGTAATTCGTCAATAAAGAAATAGTAGGCACAATTTCAACATGGCTGCTCACTATTTTCTCTCCTGAAAATAGTGTAAGAGAATGGCAAAATGAGATGTAAGGAAAATGTTGACGCCTCCTAAAAATGTTCAGGATACAATTTTCAGATCGCCGCAAGGTTCAGCATATCTAATTTTGGTGCTATCTGACTTCTCTAATGCAGTTACTAGATAGCTGTGTTGGTGGCAGCAGAGCATGTGTCAGAGTAGGAAGCGAGGTGAGGGCTTGGCTTCCAGTGCAAGTGGGACAGTGACAAGTTTACGTTATGCCTCCCTGGCTATTCAGGGAGGTAAACGCAAGTGTATTTGGTTGAGGTTTAGAGCTATGTACAAATGGAAGGTGTTGGCAGTCAGGTCAGTTGCTGTTTGCGTTTAATAACGGTACTGCTGGCAGATTCTATGGAGATGTTGTGAGACATTTGTCGGAGCTTCGTAGTGTGTGAGGAGGACACCGCAAAGTGATGTGGGCAGAAGTCAAGTCAGTGATTCGATGAAGGGATGACGATGCTTGTGCAGTCAGTGACAGCCTAAGTGGGGGAGGAATTTTAGTGTTCCACGTTCTTGGTCTCTCAAGTGTAGAAAAGTGGACTTGGGAAACTGATGTAAAAATCTAGAGGGAAGAAAGAGTGTTCAGTGATTAGTGCACTGAAGAGTGTTCTGAGCTGTTGGGCATTAAGTATCAAAGCTAAGAGAAGAGTGTTCAGTGATGCACTGAAGAGTGTTCTGAGCTGTTGGGCATTAAGTATCAAAGCTAAGAGAAGAGTGTTCAGTGATGAGTGCACTGAAGAGTGTACTGAGCTGTTGGGCATTAAGTATTAAAGCTAAGAGAAGAGTGTTCGGTGATGAGTGCACTGAATAGGGTACTGAGCTGTTGGACATCGAGTATCGAAGCTAAGAGAAGAGTGTTTAGTGATGAGTGCACTGAAGAGCTGTTGGGCATTGAGTATCGAAGCTAAGAGAAGAGTGTTAAGTGATGAGTGCACTGAAGAGCTGTTGGGCATTGAGCATCGAAGCTAAGAGAAGAGTGTTTAGTGATGAGTGCACTGAAGAGCTGTTGGGCATTGAGCATCGAAGCTAAGAGAAGAGTGTTTAGTGATGAGTGCACTGAAGAGCTGTTGGGCATCGAGTATCGAAGCTAAGAGAAGAGTGTTTAGTGATGAGTACACTGAAGAGCTGTTGGGCATTGAGTATTGAAACTAAGAGAAGGTTGTAAGGGTGGTTAGTTGTCTACTGTGTTTTATGAGGCTGAGACGTAGAAGACGAGAACGGAATAGAGAAAATGCTGAATGATATAGAGATGCTGCGTTACGTACCTGTGTAGTCTGTAGTAAATGATCAAGAAAGGGGACGGTTGCTAAAAGAAATAACATGCAGCGATGACACTCGAAACTACTCAAATCAGCACATGAAAAAGACACAGACCCACGGTGTTGATTAGAGATGGTTAGATAGATAGATTAGAGCTAGATAGATAGATTAGAGAGTTAGAGTTCGATAGATGGTTAAGAGAAAGTGTTCGTTTTATTCCTCGTTAAACCGACGCGACCGCTCTTATTGTGGGACACCGTTATGCAACGAGTAGGTACTGCGGGACACCGTTATGCAACGAGTAGGTACTGCGGGACACCGTTATGCAACGAGTAGGTACTGCGGGACACCGTTATGCAACGAGTAGGTACTGCGGGACACCGTTATGCAACGAGTAGGTACTGCGGGACACCGTTTTGCAACGAGCAGGTACTGCGGGACACCGTTATGCGACGAGTAGGTACTGCGGGACACTGTTATGCTACGAGTAGGTACTGTGGGACACTGTTATGCGACGAGTAGGTACTGCGGGACACCGTTATGCGACGAGTAGGTACTGCGGGACACCGTTAAGCAGCGCGTTTGTACCAATGCAGCACCAATTCTGCCGTGCTCATGCCAATGCTGGGTGCTGTTATAACCACACTCGTATATTTTTTCTTACCGATATGCTGGCACTGACGCCGAACACTGTTTCTAGAAGGTGCTGCGGCGTGCTGCACCATAAAGCTAATCAGCATCGCATTGTTTCGCTCTTTAACGAATTCAATTTGAAGTTTGTTTCATGCGTCGACCTCTCTATACGTAAAGATGTTACGCGTTCGTTAGAGTGCAACAAGTCGACCAACCATTTTGTATCCGTTATTCTTGGTCACTCCGTTAGCTCCTAGAGTAAAAAGGCTTGTTCGGTCAAAGTTTTCTTTCTCCTTCGTAATCCACACTTCGATCATGTCCCTTCTGACTCTACGCTCCTTCTGGCAAATGAAGTTTGAGTTGGTGCGATGTGTTGCGCAGAGAGGCGGTAAGTTTGATTACTGCGGTGGATATTCTGTGATATAATAACGTTCTTTCCAAGATACGGACACTAGAATTGAACTGAATACTCGAGATTCGCTCTAACAAATGCGCTGTACATCTTTTAGTAATGTCTGTCTGTACATGGTGTGGCCGGAGTGATACTGAGGCATCTGAGTACTGTCTGTGCATGGTGTGGCCGGAGTGATGCTGAGGCATGAGAGTACTGTCTGTGCATGGTGTGGCCGGAGTGATGCTGAGGCATGAGAGTACTATCTGTGCATGGTGTGGCCGGAGTGATGCTGAGGCATCAGAGTACTGTCTGTGCATGGTGTGGCCGGAGTGATGCTGAGGCATGAGAGTACTGTCTGTGCATGGTGTGGCCGGAGTCATGCTGAGGCATGAGAGTACTGTCTTGACGTGGTGTGGCCGGAGTGATGCTGAGGCATCTGGCCTTGCGTGCGCATCTGTTCTCTGCACAGCGACCACCTTGCTGTGACTTCTCATGTGTGATCATAATAATAATAGTAGTTTTTATTCGAATTCATACATGCGCGGGGTTGAAAATTCTATAAAATACTTCTTGAATCGGAAGTTTTATGCTTGCATCCGTTGTAGGTGTTCTGGTTGGTTTAGTTTTGATGTTTGTTCTTTCATTTTACCTGAATGGTCCTGTTACGTGCTGTTTACAAGGTAGTAAAGTCGATTAAATTTGAAACGCGGTGGGGAAAAAAGTACAAGATGTGAAATGGTAGACTAGGCTGTAAAAAAATACATTGAATGATGTTCTACTTGTATTTTCTTGGTGGCGATGAGAACCTGTGAGCTGATTCACGACCAGTCTATGCAGCTGTAAGGGAAGATTTGTAAGCAGGGGGCTGCTCGTGTGAAGTAGTCCTCGTTAAAGGAAGATGAAATATACAAAAACAAGTATAATCAACACGCATTGTTGACCACAAAAAAACCTATGTTGTAGATATTTAAACCAAATATCTACAATATTTTTTTCAGGGGTGCAAATTTTTGTAAAATTTCACGGTATTTCGGTCTATTGTGCATAGTGTTAGAGACAGAACATTAACATGAATCCGAATATGTTTCTATGTTCCTTGTGTGGCGCGCCTTTTCTCGTCTTTCCTAATGCCGTGTTCTGTCAATGCTTCTATGGTGAGTTTCCCGCGGCAGTGCTGGGCCGCTGCCTCGTGACCATTACAGCGATAAAGGTAATAACGGCTTTGGTTGGGGGTCATGCTTTTACGACCTATAAACTTGACTGGATATCCGACTTCCCCTAGCACCCGCACCATGTACTGGGTGCTACTATTCTCAGGGTGTGGGTGCACCATGGAACGCCTGCCCTGTTCCTTCATCTAATGCGACCATAATGCTGCCCAGCTCCTGTTCCTGTCACTTCATTGTGGTGGCAAGCTGCAGCCCGGTTATTAGGAAAATGTTGAATCCAAACACTGCGTGTACCGACGGAAAGAATCCTCTCGGACACTAAAATCGTGTCAGGCCATCATATGACAGTAAGCGTACGTGACCTGTAATTTACTGCCTACTAAGTTTGACCAAATTACTTGTATGTTTTTTAGTTGAAAGCGACACTGCCATTCGCATTGTCGGGATGTTTCATAAGTAGCGCTTTCGTCGCTGTTAACTCACAAAGCAATTATTGGCCCTTCAGCCCTGCAAGGCGACATTTTTTCAGCATAATTTGCTCACAGACGCAACGACGAATCCCCCATAATGAAGGTGGCTAACGGCAAGACGCATCTCTCACTCCACTCATGCGCTCACACACAATCTACAACTTGGTTCTTTGAGGTATGGGGAGGACCCTTGCAACACATGCTCTGGGTCCGGAGGAAGGGACAAGTTCAATGTCAGCAGCAGGGTCCGACAGCTTACACTGGTTTACCGTTGCGGGCCGTAATTGCCTAGCCATCCCACACCCACGAACATCCTGCTTCTCAACGAGACTCCAATTTCGGGAGCGCATCAAAGCCGCCTTTCAACTAATCCATTCACCATCATTGTCCACTCACGTGCATGTTCTTTGCACGCTCTCTCGCTACATCTTCATTGATGTATCGCCTCCTCAGGGCCTGCTTCACGCTATTCATTCATCCTAACTTCAGTCTTACTCTAAGCGTACACACCTCTAAGTTCGTCACCGTTTTCACCAATCCAGACCCAATGTCTTGCAGCTCTTTACACACTCTTCAGTGAGCTCAACATTTTACACCCTTCACTTTAAATTTCTCCCCAGTTTCCACTAGTTCAGTCTCCTCCACATGAGAGCCCAGCTCTCAAAACACACAGAACTTCCGTATAATATTTGATTAGGCGGACACTGATTCCGCTGACATCGTCATTCCTCGAACAACACATTTACTTGACTGTTATCAGCATTACCTCGCGGCATCCCTCTCTCACACCCCGCCAAACCCCGTCACTGACCAAAACTGCTGATGGTCACTGTACCTCACTATCCACTGGCAGTCATGGTACAGAAATGGCTGCTATTGACCTGAACAGTGATATGGTGAGTGACATTGGTGTAGATACAAATGTTACTGATATGATGAATTCCAGTGAAAATAGTGATGAGGAAAATGAGTGATACTGGAGAGCAAATACAAGATAATTTACCAAAAGGGAAAAACACTAAACTCTGCAGATTCTATTTGAAGAGCAAATGCAGGAATGGAGTGTCAGAAAAAGACTGTGGCTTCACTCACCCAGCTTGTGAGCCTGGATCAAATAAAAACTGTAATAGTGATCAAGAAAATGAACGTGGCCCAGGAGGGCAAAGACAAAAACTAGTACCCACAGTGAAATAGCCTGAAATAGCCGGAATTGGGAAGGTATGGTTGCATAAGTGATTAACTCTGTAATAAATTCCATCCAAGGGTATGTAATGACAGGTATCGTCAAATGCAATGCACCAAAAAAAGGTGCGAGTTGCTGCATATTAGGAAAACAAGAAAACTACTGGAGCCTCAGCAAGATGTAACTACTGCAGCCAGCAGACAAGGAAATGCCAATCATAGCAACACCCAAACATTAACCACGTTGACCAAAGAGGTTGGGTCAAACAACAGCCTCGATTACACGACACGCTCTTCCAAAATCGTACCCAACAGGTTCCTCTCGCGGCGTCAAGGGGAGGTGACCCTCGTTACAGTGACCAGTACAGGCCTACCTGTGATGGCAGATGCCCGCGTGCGCCCATCTGTAGCGGTACATGGCCATACCCACTGCAGTGCTGACCAGTCACAGATGAAAAAATATTGTTTAGAAACTCTGGAGAGTCTCCTACTTTGCCCATGCAAACCAAAGTTCCTACTGGTGAGAGAGCTGCCAACACTGAGTCAATAGAGGAAACACAATATCAAAAAACATTCAACCAAAATGAATTGGAAATGTGTTGCCTCTTGAATTTACAAGGCCTCCATAACACCAGCCAATATGGCGCAATAAAGTTGATCCAAGATATTCAATCTGATAGTGATTCACTCTTTATTGGCTTGCCTGAGACGCACCTAAATGAAAATGTTGAATCGCTGAGCTCTATATTGAAAATTACACCTTTTTTCAGAAGTGAACGCACAATTAGAGAGAATGTGGTAGTGTTGGAGCCTATGTACAAGAGTATCTTGGAAGCTGCGAAGAATTGAAGTTGTCCAATGATTACTGCGATTGTCTTGGTGTTAACGTTGACAAGCTGAAAACAATAATAATTATAGTGTATAGACCACCAAACTGCGAGTTCGTACATTTTGAAGATGCGCTCGGAATCTTACAGACGTACATGTCAAACATTGAGCTGACTGAATTTAAAATCTTCCTCTGTGGTGACTTCAAATTTTATTCATCAAATGGTTAAATACTGATCAAGCGGCGGCACCTTGTAGCTATACCATTGGCAAAGGTAACACCGAAGCTGCAACAAATCAAGCTGAAACATTGTTTAAATTAGTAGATAGATACTTTCATACCCAAATTATATTGAAAGACAACACGAAATAACAATATCTTAGATCTAGTGTTTTCAAATCAGTTGAGTATATAAAAAACATTAAAATAACTAAAACTGCACTATCAGATCATTATGGGATTGAAATAAGTCTAGATGCTGACCTACTGAGAAGGAACACAGTAAATACCATCTTCTCCGGGAACCTGACTTTCCGGCCACTGAACTTCTTTAGTGCAAATATAAATTGGGTAAATATACACAAATTTCTGTCCCATATTGATTGGAAACAACTCATTGATCAGTCAAACAGTGTGGAGGAAGCAAAGAATAACTTTGATGATATACTGTGGCAGGTGTGTGTACAACATGTGCCAATAAAAAGAAAAATTCCCAAAAGAAGCAAGTATTATTCAGAAAAGGAATGCTCATGAAATAGCGAGCAATAAAACAGAACGAACTTTGCAACGAAGCAAACCCTTTTAGACGCATAAAACAGGAACAAGCCATCATCTTGATTGATGGCTATTACGGAATTACGGAAATGTCAAAAAAAAAAAATGCTTATGCAGCTAAATTTTCAACCTCTAAAACTATAATAGGCCCATTAATTGATGAATCTAGTCAACTGATAGATGAAAACGAAGCGATGAGCGAGTTGTTGAGTGAGAATTACAGACGGGTATTTAATATCCTAATGCTTACTCATACAAATCCTCAAATTGCCTCTGAATTTTCATTGACTGATCTTAACATTGACATCTCTGAAATTACAAAAGCTATTGATGACATAGGTAGCAATAGTGCATCTGGACCAGACGACATCCCAGCTGTTCTATTGAAACAATGCAAACAAGTACTGTCAAGACTCCTACAAATGTTGTGGCAGAAATCTATGGACACCTCCGATATCCCACAGACCATGAAACATGCCGTCATCTTTCCGCTAGCAAAAGGAGGTAGCCTCACAAGTCCATCACATTACAGACCAATTTCTTTGACATTATATGTAGTCAAAATATTTGAAAGAGTAATAAAAGAACGAATAGTGAATTTTCTTGAAAAAAAAATGGTTCAACTCCAAGCAACATGGTTTCAGAAGCAAGAGGAGCACGTTGACCCAGCTGCTAGAGCACTATGACGAAATAATAAATGTATTGTGTGAGGGATCAAATGTGGATGTAATTTATCTCGATTTTGCCAAGGCCTTTGACAAAGTAGATCAAGTATACTTTTATCAAAACTATAGAACGCCGGTATCCAGGGGAATGTTTACAAATGAATCAATTTTTTTCTAAAAAGCAGAACTCGAAGTGTGGTAGTGAAAGGAGAAACCTCTGCGCCAGTGGCAGTCGTTAGTGGGGTCCCACAAGGCACTATTCTTGGACCACTGCTTTTCTTAATATCGGCTAATGATCTGGGCCAAAGCTGTCCACATACATCAGTCTCTTGCTTTGCAGACGATACCAGAGTACTAGGCAATGTCAATGATTTGAGTGATGTAGAAAAGGTTCAAACTGATCTGAAAGAAATCTTCAAGTAGGCTGGTGAAAACATTATGCAATTCAACGAATCTAAATATGAACAACTGAGACACGGAAGAAAATCCGACCTAAAAACCAAAGCATCGTATAATTCTAGCAATAACACAGCTATAGAAGAAAAAGAAAGCATGCGTGATCTAGGCGTACTAATGCAGAACAACGCTTCTTTCCATGAACAAATTGCGAAGGTTGATGCCAGTGGCAGAATACTGTGTTCATGGACCATGAGAACCTTTCTGGCTTGAGATAAAAGGACAATGTTGACTCTTTTAGAAATAACTAATCCAACCAGTCATTGACTATTGTCCCCCTCTCTGGATCCCACATAAGCCGAAAGATCTGAATAGACATGAAGCAGTGCAAAGAAGCTTCACCTCTTATAATAGGGAGGTAAAGGAAATGGACTATTATGACAGATTAAACGCCTTGAGGCTATACTGAATCCAAAAACGTTTTGAAAGATTCATGGTCATAAACGTTTGGAAAATTTTGAAAGGCTTCGAAGTGCCAAAACTGACGGTCGGCAAAGCGAGGCAAGCAGTTGCATTCAACAGCTTCACGTGCTGGGCAACTCGGTCAGCTGGGTTCCAGATCGACCCCAAATTAATGGATACCCTCTCTGTGGGGACAACTCCCTGCTTAACCGCGATGTAAGCCTGCATCCGACTGGCGAATGTGGCTACAACATGCGAATGCTGGTGCCGCAGCACAAGTGAAGAGTGCCCCATGGATGTGGGCTAGGTGGCAGCCACGCTGTGACCTGCTGTGAACAGCGAAGAAACTCCAAGTATCCAAGTACACAAATTCTCAGAATCTGTCACCAGTGCCGTATCATCCGCGAACAGCTACGACATAAATTGTAATGCCTTATACAGTTACGAAGTCATCATCAGATGTAACGCATCTTTTTTGAAGTATTGCAATAATATGAAGCGGTTTTAGATTCGTATTCTTTTTCAATCGTTTCTCATTGTTTTTAGCTTGTTTCTTACAGTTTTGAAGCTATCCTAACATGGAACACACGATTGGGCATGTATTGTGAA
>SDVV010036698.1:0-10922 GCA_016164225.1 Gammarus roeselii
CAAGTGTGCGGTTCACAAATGACCGCTCCAAGACGGAGAGCGACAGACACCCGGAGAGTGTCTGGGTCCAGCTGAGTGCCGATTGATGACCCCGGAACGGCGTGCAGCCAAAGACCAGATTCCCTTCTGGAGGCTGCCTTCAGGCGCGCCACCCCTACTTGATCTGCTCCACTTAACAATGCATTGAAACATGCCTCAGCCAGCGGCAGGTCCCAAGCCTTCTCCTTGGACTTCAACTCCATCTCCGGTTGGATTGCCCCCGGTCCCCTTACGCTCCACGCAGCTTCAGCCGTACCGTTTACACGGGAAAGAACGGCTTCCACAATGTTGCTCGCGGAGTGCATGGAGGAAATGAAGGCCGGGAGAGCAATATCTGCCGCTCTTCTTATTCCAAGTCCCCCCATTTTAACTGGGAGAGTTGCTCGAGTGTAGGAAGTCCCATCAATTGATACATTTGTTATGTGTGTTAGTCTGATGAACGGTTTGATCGAAAATCTCTAGTTCAACGATCTTCCTACATGTGGGGGAAGCTCTTAGGACGAACTGAAGCTTCGGGAGAGAGAAACAGTTATTGAGCAAGGTGAATGCTTGGTGATCATCGAACATGCTCAATCGTTCTGCCATTAGCTTCAAATCTTCGTGTTTGTCCCTGATGGCAATATGGATGCAGTCTTCATGTATTGGGGCTCCAAAAAGAGAGGCACTGGTCGGGAGGACCACCTTGACACGGGGAAGGCACTCGCGAAACTTTTAAGTTTGAGTTCTCGGGGCTGCTGATATAAATTCTACTGCAATAACTAATAATCTAGTTTATGATAACAATTCCACCAAAGTTACCGTAGGTAGGACTTTCCCACATAAATGTATCAACAATACCACATACTCTTAGAAGGCCGTACAGCCAATTCAATTTTTCTGGCTGAGGAATAAGTCTGTATCTAAGTCAAAGTGCCTAACAGACTTATGAACCAATAATTATCTGTGGATAGTCAATCACTGAATAACTCTACTGAATTATCTGTGGAAAGTCAATCCCTGAATATCTCTACTGAATTATCTGTGGATAGTCAATCACTGAATATCTCTACTGAAAGTGATTTGTTTAATCTTTGTGGTCTTTGTGGGCATAAATTGTACTAAAGTGGAAATGTATACTTCAAACATTGAATCAAAATTATGGGAAAGTATCGGCAAAGTATCTGCCATTTTCAGTATCGATCTAATTTTCGGTCTCGTCCCATCACAAATTCAAGTCATCGTCCGTCTCCGGGACACCGATGTACACTAACCCACATTCAGGCGCCGTTACCGGTAGTGTAACGCAGTGGACACAGCGTGAATAGACGTGAATGAACCCCAGCACGGGAATAAAATTGCTCGTGATCAAAGGTACTTTTGACAAGTATTCTCTTCTATCACAGAAGTCATCTTCTATGAGCTTCCGACTAAGATCATAGATTAAATTATAAATGGAGCTACGCACACAATCACCAAGTTCGAACACAAATTTCTAGGTCACACAAGCAGTGCCCAAAGTGATTTATCGGGCAATATTTGAGATTGAGACGTACAATGTCAAGTTCATCTCGAACAAATAGTTATGACGAATGTTGGAGGAACAATAAAAATCTTCAATTAAAATACAAAAATAAATGGATTCCTCACAGCAGTATCATGAGTACAGCAATAACATTTATGAATAAAGATAAATACAACTATTCCTAGAAACAAAATCCAACAGTCGAAAAGAGTGAAGTTAAATCCATAAAATACATGAGGTAGCTACAGATATTCTAAACTAACCTAAAAGAAAAATCTTAAACCTGTAAGACTCAGTTGCATAGAAACTTCGTGGTAGACCTCGATAAAATTAATTCATCAATGATTGAATATTCATATTAGAACCTAAAAACTTTAGTTAAAAAACACAAATTTGAAGTACAACAATTTTGAATATCTAATTGCAGCTTAGATATTCTAAGTCACAGACATCCGTGATGTGTGAACACTTAGTCGATCGAATTAGAACCAAGCAATTAAGGTGATGAGGGCTTGTCCCGCTTCTCACAGTCCAAATTCATGTCTACACCGAGTCTTACGATTATTTTCATCACTATTAAATCATTTATTTCCATCGTCTGGCAATGGGTTTTCAATTAATAAAAAATAATTAAATTCTTAAACATATGACATGAAACCTCTCATTATCAACAACGCTGTTTGAGTTAACGAAAACGTGAGTTCAATTGGAATTCGCCGCACCTCGTCTCTAGGGGCCGCCGGTTTGGATCACATGGAGCGAAAAATTATTTACAATAGCATCATCAGCACACATACAGAAAATGTCCATTTTCACAAAACAATCACGACTACATAGCGTTGGGAAAGCCAGTGACACGCGGCGTTGAAAAATAAGAAATACTTAGGGTGGATAAATAACCAAATATTTGGGTGTGGAAAATAACGTACATGGGGTGGGAAATCACGCATGCACGGGGTTAGAGTCCCGAGAACATGGGGTCGGGACATCGAAATGTGCTAACATATCGTAATGAGTAGTCCACATTATTGTACAATGACAAAGGTGTGGATGGACAACATGAAATATACAAAAAATATGAATACAACATACAGACACTAGGCCGTATCCCCTAGAAAGGGGGGTGGCCGACGGCAAGGCGCACCTCACACCGGCCGGTAACAAGGTTCCGGCCGGTAACCCCGCAACACACACCCTGGGTCACGAGCGCGGTCCGAGAATCCGCCGTCAGCAGCAGGGCCAGACAGTTTTCACTGGTTTACCCCCGCCGCGTCATAATGGCAGGGCCCCCCCCCACCCACGACCTTCCCGACAACGGGATGCCAAAGGCGGGAAAGCACATCAGAGCAGCGTCAAAATCCACTATTCACAACCATTCTCCACTCACGCCTGTTCATTGGACGCTCTCTTGCTTCTTACACATTCATGTCTTTCCTTCCTAACGCCTGCTTCACACCATCTATCCACCCAAACTTCGGTCTACCTCTAGGCCTGCGACCACTCGCCTCTGCATTCATCACCCTTTTCACCAATCTCCCCTCATCCATCCTCTCCATGTGCCCAAACCATCTCAGAACACGCGAACCCACTCTGCCCTCCCTCTTCTTCACCACCCCTGTTCTGATTCGAACCACGTCGTTGGTGATCCGGTCTCTCACCGTTACTCCAGCCATGCTTCTCAAACATTTCATCTCTAAAACATTCAGCCTTCTTCTCTCCTCTGCTCTCACTCCCCAAGTCTCAGCTCCATAGAGCACAGTCGGGACAACACCGCCCTCATACAGCCCTCTCTTAGCTACCATCCCTAACATCCTACAGCTCATTACACTCTTCAGTGCACCCAACACTTTACACCCCTCCATCACTCGCGCCATCACTTCCGTTTCCACTAGCTCAGTTATCTCCACATGGAAGCCCAGATACTTAAAACACTGAACTTCCTCCAAGAGCTCTCCATTTAGGGGGACACTAATTTTGCTTGCATCGACAGTCCTCGAGCATCTCATTACTTTACTCTTACTCGCGTTCACGCGAAGCTTCCTCCTCTCACACACTCTACCAAACTTAGACACTAGCCTACATAGCTTCTTCTCTGAATCCGCATGTTGTATTCTCCTCTGAATACAACATGGGGTTGGGTTTGATTTGGGCCTCATTTCCACCCAAATCAAATCAAACCCCATGTTGTATTCAGAGGAGAATACAACATGCGGATTCAGAGGAAAAAATCAAAAATCATGGGGTTGGGAAATCGAAATGCGCTAATATATTGTGAAGATGGGTCTAAACCATTGTATGAATAATGAAGGGGTGAAGACGACATAATTTATGCATAAAATGTATACATAAAATACATATCTACCTACCTAACATTGAATATACAATATACACACTTCAGGACTGCTAGGAAATGATTAAATGATTGACAATCAGAATAATACAATACTGGAGTACAAAAGTTGGAAGAATATACTTCTGTTTTAGGAGACGAAACAAAATATTAGCTTATGTGGCAATGATTGTATCAAAAATGGTACGGTATTAGGTAGAAATAATTCAATGAATGATAGTAAAATAAAGTTAACCTTTGTCAAAGTTGGAAGCTGCTTATCATTCCTTGAAAAGACAGAGCTCGTATTTTATTTATACTAAAACAATTAAATCATAGAATTAGACAAAACGTTAATTGGCAGACAAATGTGATCGGTAGCAACATAGAAAACATCAGTATCGTTAGAGTAGAAATCGATTTGATGGTGTCTCAATGTTGAGAGTTATGGTGGTGGTGGTTTCGGACATGCTCAAGAACAGAATGCGTTTTCTGGTTACTGGTACTATGCATTTAGCTTGTGTTCGTGGGCAAAGTTACGGTTTGAATTGATCGGGAAATAGATTTCGATGGGAATGCTATAGATAGATGAAGGCGATTCTTCTTAAATGTGTGCAAGTACGATTCGACAATCTCAAAGGACTTCGAAAGATTCACAAATTTCAGACAGGGAGCAATGCTGGTATCAGAGGTGTTGAAGGCAGTTCCACGCAAAGATGGGTTGCACGACAAATTCAAAATCGTCAAAACTTGACTGCCTTTGAGGATCAGCTCCACCAGACGATCGGTAATATTCAGACATTTGCTAAGGTTGACGAGCCTAGCTCTGTGCAAGATGGTCTCGCCATGGGGCTCTATGAATTTTTCGAGCTTGTGGTCCACAGTCGGACAAATTCGAAATTGAACCGACTCAAGTTCAGTTGATTGCACACTCGTGATGAAGTTACCAAAGGCATTAGAACTGATTTTCTTAGCGTCAGTAATAGAAATGCACTTAATCTGTGTCAAGGCCTGAAGTTTATTCAGATCACGGTTCTTCAACTTCAGAGCACTATTGATGGCTAGCCTTTCAATAACTTTGCAGTTGGCAATTGCCTCGTACGTACTGCTAGAACAATTCGAACAGTCAATGTTCACGCGTTTCAAAACAGACTTTAGGTTGGTGAACAGAGGTACAAGATGTCTGTCATTAAAATAGTCATCGTCATTAAGATGGACGCGTTCCAGATGACGGTTGTTGGTGGAGAGACGACTCAAAAAAGTGTCATCAAGCCATTCTAAACTCACAGCTAAGTCAAAGTATGAAAGCCGTCTCAACTTAGCAAAACCATTCAATGCTGAACCTCGAGCATGGAAAAGACTCAGAACTTCAATGAGAGGACAACCAAGCACTAAAGTTTCGACAGAAAGGTCGTCTGTTACCGAACAAAATGATAACTTTATCGACTTCAGACGGGGACAGAACCGACCAACATACACAAGGATACGAGAGACATCGTGGTTGGAGTTGAAATGAAAGACTTCAAGCAGAGTAGCATTTTGCACCACCTGCATGATTTGACGCTCAAGCCTGTTGTAATCATTTTTATAGTCCACGTTGCTGATGTTCAACTTTTTCCACAACAGTGGATCACGACCAATCTCGTGCCATGTCTTGCAAACCGGATACACCGTTCTCGCAATTTCCGAACTGCCGAGGAACCCGAAAATTCTAACGATATCATCCTTGCAAAATAAAAGTATGTTTTGTATCCTAAAAGTAACTGGTAGGGCAACGATTTGCCGAGACCCCATGGAAAAAAAATTGTTTGTTTCAACTTCGGAGAATTCTCGCCCGCACTCAATGAGTGAATTCGGAGGGGTAGCGCCCGCACTTGATGAACCGAGTGAACCCCAACACTTATCAGCGATTGCTACCAATGATCAACTCTCGAAAAGGAGAACGGCGGCTGGATGGATGGCTGGAGAACCTGTTGGGGAGAAAAGAAAGGGGTTCTCTCAATGGAATGGGAGCATAAGCCTGCTTCTTACAATAAGGATCATCAAAATGATTTGGTCTCTGAGCCCATTCTCGGTTCAGTTGTCGTAACCTGCAACACACTAGGTCATAGATGCTTGAAGAGAAAGATTTTGCAAGTCCAACCAGTACTAGTTGTGTCGCTCATGTCAGAAAACATAGAACGAGTCAAGAAGCACTCACAAGTTGTCGTGTAACGAGGAAAAATCACTATCGAAATGATGCTCCTTTCAAAATTAAATGGCAACGCTAGTCAGATGGCGAAGTTTCCGATAAGTATGGCGTAGAACATACCCAACCGGAAACAAATCTTTACACTTTTTTTCAAGAAAAGCAATGCAGTGATTGCCGTTTTTAGAGTGTTGACTCCACATGGTCAGTTATGTTCTTGCAACGAATTGGGTCTTGCACTCGACTTGGTTAAAGACCGTATCAACGAGTGGTCGGAGATGTTGTAAGCCTGTACGAGCGGTCAAGTTTCTTAGATTTGCAATTTTTGATGAAATCACAAAGCATTAAACCTTGTATACTTCAGATGATAACTGGAAAGAATTTTACCATAAGGCGGGGGCGAAGTTCATTCTACACTGTCCACGAGCCTTAGGGCAGTTTCCCCGGTAACATATTCTAGAAAGATGCACAGCACGAGATTCTTGTAAATCTCTTTAGAACAAGGACCGATCATGTCGGTGTTCTAAAGATTCAAGACAATCAAAAAATGAGCAAGATTTAGGTAATTATATTTGATTTGAGCCTCATTTCAACAGAGCCTCAACGTGAGTCATAATAGGCTCCCCCGTAAGGCGCGATAGGTAATTATAACAAGGATTCGTGAAGAGCGAGGCTGTGAATGAGACAACTGTTAACGGAGACAAAGAGATGTCCGAAAACTGAATATAGTCTGGTACAGAGCTTCCGACCACTTTCAACTTAGCCAACTCGTTTATAGGTAAGCCAGATTTTATGTGGATAAATTTTCAATAAGGGGGACAACAAAACAAAAGTTGGAACACGCGGATAATTTTTCTCCGAACAAAACCCCAAGACCGCCGAGACGAGGCGTTGCTGTGATTTCACGAATACAAAGGACAGTCTCTTTCAAGGTCGGTTAAAGGTTTTAACAAAAAAATGTTTTCCAACACGAAAGACTACATCCCATCATTTGGCGAGACTTTATTTGGAAGATGCCCACAACAAAGCAACATGACAAATCTCATGCCGTTCTTTAGCCGCAGGAAATACTTCACGCAATTTCAGTACTGCTGAGGCATCCTGAACCTCAACATTAGGAAGCTCGCCATCAACACTGTTCACGTAAGGAAGACAACATAAAATGGCCACGGATAGCACAGTGAAGCATCTGCCTTGCTTGGGCAGTGTTGATGGCAGCTCGAAATGTTGTTTGTTCAGAGCTATCCTTAGGAAAGAAAAATAATATAAAAAAAACACGTGGAGTAACGTACAAGATGCACTTCAAGAGAGTTTGAAAAACACAAAACCCATGCATTATCGAAGTTGTAGCATCCTGAAGCGCAACTAGACATCAATCGTCTAGAAAGGAGCTACAAATGACTAGCTATGAAATAAAGTTACATTTTGAAAAAATAAGTACAAAAGCGAACAAAAAAATTGTCACATTTTTCAATGAGGGTTGGACGCCGTTTAAGTAGCCACCAATTCAAGATGAACTGAAACCCTCACTGATGGTTGTACGACTTTTATTCTAGCGTAATGGAAATAAGATTGTGAAAGCCCATCAAGAAGCTGCGACCGGATGATTACCGCTTAAAATACTGTGCAATGGATGATAGGAAGAGGGAGAGTATTTCTTCTTCAATCATCATCTGGTTAGCAAGGAACCATGAACAATTTTGCCAGCATGTGAGCCGTAGAGCAGTGTAAACGTGCTATCCATGAAGCATTTCACGCTTTACCCTCTTCCAGCTTGTTAGCTTTCGAGCAGTGTAATCCATAATTAGTTTTATTTGCGTTGAACACAGCATAAGCGTCTACATTTAACACCCTGGACGCAGCATTAGCTGAAAAATGTCTCTCTTTAAGCCAGCTTATAATGAAAAAAAAAACAGCCCAACACATGCAGTAGAGATTACTAATGCAAGTGCGTGCAGCTTTGCAGAAAACACAAGAGGCTGCTTGTGGGAGGGCAGCCGAGCGTGAGGTTTCCCCGCACACATCGGCAGCTTCCACCCAGGCAGCGGTTTTCGAGCAGTCAGTGTACATGGCAGTACTTGGAGTATTGTTTCTGAAGTAGTCTCGTAAATTCCTGCCGGTACTTATTATTTATGCCTTGTAGCCGGGGCGTTAGAATCTTGCTACCGTATCCACCAAGTGTCGTAGAGGGCGATTAAAAGGGCGCCCCGTAGCCGGGAGTCTAATCGTGCTGCCGTAACCCCTGCGTGTCGTAAAAGGCGGTTAAAAGGGGCGGAGCGAAGGGACTAAGAATCCTGCTATCTGTAAAACCCTTCCTTAAAGACAACAAGCTGAGCGGGGTAGGAGAGGCTCACGCCTCTCCGAACACTATTGTTAGGGTCGCCGAATGTGCGTGGCTGTAGTACGAATGAGGTAAAGAGGAGAGATATTGGTGAGATGTTTGTGAGGAGGAAGTTTGATGTGTTGGCGTTGAGTGAGACGAAATTGAAAGGTAAAGGCGAATGTGAGTTTGGTGTGGTAAGGGAAAGAAAGTCGGGTGTAGAGGAAGGTTGGGCACGAGAAAGTGTGGTCCTGATATTGAGTGATCGGTTGACTCGTAGCGCTACCGAATGGAAGGAGGTGTGTTCAGGATTTATGTGGGTGAAAGTTAAGTTAGGCGTAGAAAGAAGGGCATTTCTGAGTGTTTACGGACCTGGCAGCGAGAGGAGTGAAGAGGAGAGGGAGCAATTCTGGACTGACCTGAGTGAGTGTATTGAGAGTTTTGAAGATCATTTCAATGTAGTTGTACTGTGTGACATTGCGTGAGTCGGAGATGTAGTGGTGGAGAATGTGATAAGAAGGTATGGCGTTCCCGGAAGAGATGGCAGTGGAGAAAACCTTTTAGGCCTGTGTATGGAGCAGGAGCTGGTGGTCGGGAACAGTTTGTTCATGAGGCAAAATATCCACAAGTACACATGGGTAAGGATGGCCCGTGGTGCAGTGGTGGAGAGAGCATCGATGAATTTTGTGCCGATATCGAGGAGAGTGGAGGGGAGGCTGTTGGATGTGCGGCTGTTGAGCGGAGAGGGTGGAGGAGTGTCTGACCATCTGCTGGTGGAAGGTAGATTAAGAGTGAAGCAGAAGTGGAAGGGCAACAAACGAGTGGGAGGAGGAAGAGAGGTAGTATAAGCGAGTGGACGGAATGTGAGAAGTAGAGCCGAGGAGTTCCAGCAGGCGTTGAGGGAAGAATATAACAACGTGAAAGGACAGGACCTGAGAGATGTGGAAGAAGAATGGGAGGCGTTGAGATGTGCGCAGAAGGTGTGTGGTGCGCGCTGTGTGGGCGGGTACAGAAGGAAAAGTTACTAGCGGTGGAACCAGGAGGTCAAAAGGCGGGGGCACGAAAAGAGGAGTGTTTAAGGAGTGGTTGCAGGTGAAGTCGGCGGTGGCTTATGGAAGCTACAAAGAGAGGTGGAACGAGGTGAAGCGGGTAATGAGAGCTAAAAGAGACGCTTATGCCAGGTGGGGCGGACGTTGTGCCAGAATTTCGAGAACAAACATGTTCTGGAAAGAGGTGAAGAGGGTGAGAAAGGGAGACACCGGAAAGGAGGAAGTGGTGAAAGATGAAAACGGCCAGTTGTTGTTGGAAAGTGGTGATGTACGGAAGTGGTGGGCCGAGTATTTTGATGAGTTGTTGAAGGTCGAGGATGACAGAGAGGCTGACGTTGTGCTGTGGGTGTTGGTGCTCGGATGCCAGTTTTGGGAGAAAAACTTGTGGCGGGCATCACCAGGGAAGAGGTGCAGGTGATGAAAGCAGGGAAAGCCCCTGGTTTGGATGATGTTGCGACTGAGTGCCTGAAAAAGGGGTGGAGTAACGATTGTCTTGTAGTTGGTGAGGTTACTGAACTTGTGTTTTGCGACAGGCGTGGTGCCGATTGAGTGGCGCAGTGCCTGCATTGTTCCGCTATGAAAGGGGCAAAGGAGATAAAATTTAATGCAGCAACTTGAGAGGTATCAGTCTGTTATGTGTAGTTGGTAAGTTGTACGAGAGAGTGCTTGTCAAAAACTTAAAATATAAGTAGAAGAAAATTATGAAGGGACGTGTAGTTGGTTTCTTCGTTATCGACCAGCCACGAACGAATTTTCTTTAGCTTCTGTACATCAGCAGCAGTACGGACTGCGCAATTGGAGAGGAACAGAGTGGCTTTAGGAGTGGTAGAGGGTGTACCCATCAGATATCTGCAGTGAGACAGGTCTGTGAGAAGTACCTTGCCAAAGGAAAGGATGTGTTCTGGGCCTTCATGGATCTGGAGAAGGCATACGACAGAATTGACAGGGAAGCGCTGTGGAGGGTGTTGCGTTTGTATGGAGTGGGCGGACATCTGTTGAAAGCAGTCAGAGTTTCTATGCTGACAGCCGAGCATGTGTCAGAGTGGGGAGCGAGGTGAGTGATTGGTTCACAGTAAAAGTGGGATAGAGACGAGGCTGCTGTTCAACCTCTATATGGATGGAGTGGTCAGATAGGTTGATTTTGATTTGATTTGAGCCTCATTTCCACCAGAGCCTCAACGTGAGTCATAATAGGCTCCCCCGTAGGGCTCGATGATTATTGATTCCAGTAGGCTCGCACGCCTAAGTGCGCGAGGAATAAACGAAACAACGCTTTCAACGTTAGAAAAAATGTGAAAATTTTAGCAGTGTCAGACGCACGCTAGTGCGCAAAAGAAAAAACGCTTTCTCGAAACGGACCTCCGCTTCCAATCCTTTAGAACATTACGTTTGATACGTACGCACCCTAGTGCGTAGAGGTAGCATCTTCGAGATTAGAACAAGATCAGCGGCCACACGGGCAACAACAGCTCCGCCAGCAACGCAACACAATATTT
>SDVV010036699.1:0-10922 GCA_016164225.1 Gammarus roeselii
ATACCTTGGATAACCTAGTTTAATTTCAATTGCAGAATATTTATCGCCTTTTCAATGCAAGGCTGGAGGCGTTAAATTCCAATTCATTGAAAGCAATGCTGCATAACTGCAATTTCATTGGTACGCATCCGAGGTAAATTTAGGATATTGCAAACAAACATTTATAAGCTATATCTTATTGCTAATAATTTTATGGACACACATATACTAGGGAATTACATGAGTTTATCATTTCAACTACATCTCTGGTCTTATCTTGATCGGTGGTATCAGAGGCACTCGGCGGCTTCTTTATAGACGATAAGCATTATTTTTCGGCTGGAGCTGTCGGCTCATCATATTGGTATAGGATTTATCATCTGGCCGTGTTTTTTTCTCTGGTCTATTGGGTTCTAGACTGCTGCCCTTAGTACACATTTTAGCTAGACGGATACCTCTGGGAGTATTGTATGCATCATTTCAAAACCTATCCGTGTAAACAAAAGTTTGTTTATAGACTTCAGCGAACTTTTTCTCGACGGTATTTTTAAAATTAAAGTTTCATGTTTATGACATCGAATATTTTCAAGTTTTTTCTTGCTGGCGCCGACATTCCCATTCACTATATTCCCGCAGATATCCGAAATATACATAATTCGCCTAGTACCCAAACGTTTGATACATTATTCTCTCTCTTCATGTTTAATTTCCAACAACTTAGAAACAAAGTCATTTATACATTTTATTTTATTATACCACTATCCCCTTTTTATACCCGATACCGTTTTATTATCCCATTTGGTAATTCGGTTCCATTCAACTTCATCAGTTGAGCCCTATCTATCTCATTATTTAGAATACCCAGGTCCGGTTTGTTATGTTCTATCAGTACGCCCTTTGCATCCCTAGACCTTGTATTTTCACGTTCATTTTTAAGAATATCATATTCAAGATGATGGTGATGTTTGAGATGACGTAAAAGCCCGAACGTGGAACTCAAGCTGCCTAATTTTATTTCCGGACTGCAAATAACACTTACCCCCGTGTTATCTTTTGCGTTAAAATATTTCCATATCAAACTTGGCGACATCCTTCTACAACGAAAGCAGACCGTCAACTAATTGAGAACAAATCTGATTCCAATTTATATTTACATTTAAACGTATATACAGGGTCGATGCCGGCACCATGTAGATATTCACAAATTTATACGTATACACAGGGTCGGTGCCGGCACCATGTAGATATACACACATTTGTACGCATATACAGGCACTGTACCAGCCAGGGTCGTCTGAAGCGTTTTACCTCTTATTTGGGATTTTCCATCAGAACAAAGCCCCTTGCGTTTTTAGAAGATATTTAATGTGGAGCAGCGTTACGTTATGTTAGGTTAAAGATCTAGTCATTCTAACCAAACCTATTCTAACCAGGATATATGTATTATCGATCGAGTTTTCGTGCTTAAATTTAATTTTTTTCTTTGATTCATGATATATTCATACAAAATCTATCTATCCGGCTGTACATTTTGATCTAACAATAATAGTTTGAATGCACTCCTACAGTTTTGATTGAGCATATTTTCACTCCTTTTTTATATATTTATGGTTTGAATGTTACAGGTACTTATTATCAATTATTTTTCGTGAAAGTTATCTATGAGCGTTGTTCGATACCTCCCTTTTATTGCTATTAAAGTTGGTATCTGTCTTATCAACTTTACGCTAACCAATCGCCGTGGCCGAGTGGTTAGCGTATCCGACTGCATTGTCAGCCTCTGGTGCTGCATGTCGCGAGTTCGAGCCTCGGTAGGGACACGGCGGTCTTATGGCGGGGAGATTGGGCTTCTCCCCCCTCTGTGTCTGCCTAACTTAGCCACCCCCCTAATTAGGAGAAACGGCTGTGTGTCTATGTCTATACATCTGTCATAGGCAGGTTGTATTATTTCAAATTTCTGGTCGGGGCTCGGTGGTGTTATAAGATGGTACTTTTGTTATAGCTTCCATTGCTTAACCTAACCAAGAATTATGTGTCATCGTTCGAGATTTTTTCATGCTTACGTATGATATTCAGCCATGGAGTTAGGATTTATACTTATCAAATATCTCCACTTAGCTCTAAATTTCGATCTATCCTTTTCCGTTTATAGAGCACTCTTCCAATTTTTGTTCGAGTTAACACCCCCATTTATAACTTTGTTTGTATGAATGTTACAAGTAATTCATATTATTTTCGATTTGACACAATTCTACATCCTTTTCACACGTTATTTGCATTCAAACTTACCTAACCTATCCTATTTTATTCATGTTTATGTGATTCACTCCACACGGATCTTATTATCACTTGCACCTATTTTTTTTTATGCATTATTTGGCAAAGATCAACCATTTTGTGCGGTAATTATTTGAATGTTATAAGTAATTCATAGTCGTCACCAGTTTCACACACACGGATACATGGTCTCACACTATGTTTCCTTATTTTACTTCAATATCTCCTGTCACTATATTCGTTGATGATTTACGCCTTATATTTACGTTTATCTTCCTACAATTTCAATTTTCTAAGGGATGACGTTTCAGATGCCACCACAAATTACTGCTGATTCCATACTTAGACAATATTATTTCTTCTCTGCAAATATGACAACCCCACTTCTCCATTATTCTAGTAATTACATCAAATCAAGCTATATCCATCCCTCCAGATCAGGATCACCACGACGACTGAGCAAGATCTGATCCGACTCTGATTTATATCGTACCAATCTGTATCACATCTAGATCATATACCCGAAGATAGGTTTATGGCATAGTTTCATGCCTTGAAACGAAACATATTATACTGACTTCTGCATATCATTATACCTCCGACTGACACGATGGTTTCAATTCATTCGTTAACCCTTGAGTTTTAGGATAATAGAAACATTCCATCGCGGATTCACATAGTGTATTAGCGTTTATTAGTATTAATCACAGATCTTGCTGGATGTATCAATGTTTTTCCTTTTTTTTTTCAAAAGCATGGTTCAAACATCCAACCTTACCAATCATCACTATATTTCAGCTTTCTTTCAAAATCCTGTATGTACTCCATCATATCTTGAATGTGCATACCGATGGCTGTTTCATTTCCAGGGTATCCATTAATGTATTGCTTTTGCTCTTCAAACTTTAATTATTCGCAAATTACCCCATTCAAAGTAATGCCGATCTTCATCCCAAAGAAATTGTTGCAAGCGATCCAGATTCTCTTATGTTCTTGGGTAAAATTTATATTCCACAACCTCAGTTTTTGATTACATTCGTGATGATTTTCTGCTTGGGTCATATCAATTTCGAGATTTCCCTTATTTTTTAACTGTTACATACGACTGAAATGAATCGACATCAGCTACCCAAAACCTGCTTAAATTTCTTCGTCATCCATATATGAATAATGTGCCCACACCTAAGATTCTTGTATTACCTATTTTGAGAACACAGTTATATTAAACAGTACTAAATATTTGTTCGAAGCTACTCACATCATCTTCGGAGATTTTTTCACCCAACACACGTTAACAAATTTTTGAGACGTGAACATTAATTTGGTTTCATTTTAAGACGACACATTGGCCTATACTTAATCTCAACTTGGCACTGATTCCCATCTCGGTATACAGCTGGCTAATATTATGCGATTACATTTTTTTTAACAAAACATTAGGCCTAACGTTTCTCACCTAGGTCATCATCTGTGTATGTATATGCATGTGTATGTTCATGCGTATGCATGTGTTCCGTGAGTATTTTTTTTTTTACAAAATTCAAAATTCAATGAAATTTCAAATTTTGATGGGTAACAGTCAAGTTATCACCGACTTGGCTCTGTTATCCCTCAAAATAATAAATTTTATTGAAATTTTGATATAACCAGAGAGCATACACATACATTGAGACCCTACACAACATTCGCGCGCAAGCATGCCAACTTTATACTGTTCGCACAATTAAAAATTGCCTCCGTAAGTTTGAAAATAAGCGCTACTATGTTGATGAGTGCACAACTCTTGCCAATGTACATCCAAATATCCCCAAAAAAAACATTGAAGTTGAAACTTCCGCTACTAAAAAAGGAAGCGATGTGTCGTAAATGCTGATGTCTAAATAAACATGGATTTAACTTAGAAGAGACGACAGGGTGAGGCCTTCTCTGGTGCGTGTACTCGCTTGAATGACGCACGTACATCCACGTCTTCAGGTTTTATTATCTAAATATTCTTAATATGTTTATGTTCCCAAGATGTAAAAAATCCTAATATGTAAATGTTCCTAATATGTTGTAACCATGATACTATGTAATTTATGAACTTGAACATAAATGTTTCATTTCACACAGTCATACGGATTAAAAATACGTGGACGTATACTCCTGTTACCGCTCCTAATATGCTGAAAAATAAATTGATGTAAATGTTCCCAAGATATTATTGTAAATGTTCCTATGTAACCATGTAATAAATAAATGATTATAAACTTGAACCTATGTTTCATTGTCCACAGTCATACGGATTGAAAATACGTGTACGAATAATTGCAGCGCCTTCTATTTGTATCATAAATCACGATGTGTATACTGAAATAACCTAAAATATATACATACATACATAGCTAAAGCAGCTGGAGTTGAATCAATACTATAGCTTTAGCTCTATGGTAACAGAACCTTCATAATACTGCATTCACTTATAAAGAACCTGTTGTCAACTAGTAGTAGTTGCTTCCATGTTCCACCGAAGACCTTCTGTCAAACCTAAGTAGGTTAACGATTGAGCAATGAAAGCAAGTTGAAATCCTATCACAACAGTATCTACATCACTAAATAAAACCCTGAACAACTTATAGATCGAACAATGAGAGCACCAGCAAGTTGAAATGCCACAACAGTGACTTGTTGCAGTCGCCAGAACGACGTGTTATAGCAGGAGCTGATCGCAGCAACTATCATGATATGCATTGACAGTGACTTTTTTGTCGCAGTCACCAGCACGATATGCCCTGAAATGGAGAACGTGATCACAAGCACGATATAACAAGGCCCTATCGTGGTGCACGTGTTGGGATAGAGGTCCCTCATGAGAGGCATACAGATGCGGCTTGGCTGGCCGGCTTTCTTTTCGAGCACCCACCTTCATGGATTTAGAAAGTTGCCCCAGACCAAAGTTGGTCGAAGAAATTCTATGAAACTATTTTAACTTTTTGGTTCCTTGATTAACCGAAAAAACGCCTTCACAAATCAAAAACAAGAACAAAAACTACAGGAAAAAACACAAAACTTCCGCCAAAAACCTGATTGATGCCGCCAATATAATCAAAGTTTCCCTCTAACAAGAGGGAAAAGAAGTCGATCCGGACCTGAAGAGTAATTCTTTGACCTTTGGAGAGGAGGTGGCTTGAATTGTTTGCAAAGGTTCAAGGGTTGAAAGCTTTGTGAAAATATGGAAGTACAGTATGGGTACGCGATTCAAGTACACTTAAGTGAGTAAGAGCCCACTGACGTATTTGTACTCCGTATTGTATTACTGATAGCCAAGAGTGTTGCCAGAGGATAAAGTGTCCCATCGTTAACTAGATATCCAGTATGTATTCCTATGTATTGCCTAAATTGAAAAGCGACAATTTCATAGATTTCATTTTTAGTACAGGGATGATACGCGATTGTAACGGAGACTTCAACTTATGTCAACACGAATTGGGAACGATCTGTTTGTAGCGCGCACGATTGTGGGAAGGTTCATTTTCTCGTACATGTGATTGCCTGATCATTTATAATTACGTTTATCTGATCAACGGACGTCTCTACTTAATTCATGGAATTGTAGATAGGTTTTTATTTCCGAGCATGCAGTCGCATCTATTATTTCCTGGACGATCCGAGTTCGTGCACACAGCACATTGGCGAGTTATTGCAAAATCATTATAACTCCTCATCTGCAAAATCATTATAACTCCTCCACTAAAGGCCCTCTATTTAACAATGCCAACACTGATGAACAATAGATTAAAATTGTGTAAACATTTATGAATACAGCACCTAAAGATTGGTTGAGAGCAACGCATTGAATTTACATTAATTAAAGTGAACCCTAAAGAGGCGCCAAGAAAATAAACCATTTGTAATCGACAATCAAAATAATATGCCAGATGGTATTCAGTTATTGATTTTCATTATTATAGACTCAAGAGAACTCGCCTCATGGTCCACAAAAAAGGTTATCGGTATTACGGGCATTATAAAATTTATTTTCAGGAAGTTTTAATTTAGGATGCAGCGTTACTTTAATATAACAAGTTACTTGAATAAAACAAAAGCTGTGTAGTGAATTCTTCTAGAATAGTTCACAAATTCTTCTCCTCTCCCAAACAGTGACGTCGATAGTAAAATGTTACAGAATAAACTAGTCTGATAATGACAGCATTATATTAGCCGGGTAGGAGGATGTTTGTACCTTTGCTTATGCCTATTTGCTGGGTTTGTCGTCAAAGCGGCATTATACGATGAGTGTCGTATTATGTATAATTACATCATCGTACAATTTACATCAGGTACATTGTGATACCACCAAATTCAATTTCAATATAACGGCATATTAAGAAAGCAAGGAATTGTCTATCTACAGAGCAGTCACTCCGTTGGTGAAGTAACTACTCAAGTCAGTGAATTAAGAGTCAAAAACTGTAGCTAACCTAAGTTAGAAGCGGCCTAACCTAAGGAGTACTTATTTATTTATTATTTGCTTCTATGTTCCACCGGAGTCCCAACGCGGAGTTAATGCAGACTCCCCCGTAGGGCGGTCCCTAAGGAGTACTAACTAACTACTAAGAACATGGGTAGGTGATTAGAAGGCTGTTGGATTTAAAAAACATGAATAGGAACTAGTTCATCTTACCCCGCCAGTAGTTAATCTTAAAATGTTTATCTGATAAGTAATTAAATTTAGAGGGGAAACTAGTGAAATTAAAGTTACATGCAGAAGCATAGCATGTAAGCAGAAGACATGATGCAACAATATAAATAAAGGAATATAATAACAATAGAAAGTAGTAAATGAAAATAAATATATAAAAATAAGCTCAGATTGAGCAAAGCATAAATCACGACATAAGGCGGACCAATAACAAAAAGCCAGAACTGAAGGAGTAGTAGTAGTTTGATTTTGTATTCCCCACCGGAGTCCTAACGCGAAGTTAATGCAGACTCCCATAGCACAGAAGGAATGCATCAACAATGGCAAAAAAATATCTAAACCATGAGATTATTATCCAACGGTAACCGCAAGGAGTCCTAAAATATACCTCTATTGTAAATAGATATATAGCCATGATGCAGCCTCTGTGTCCCTCACTCATTCAGAGCAGTAGTGCATGGTCATGACTTGACACTCAAATAGTGCACAGCAAGAGCATGGTAAATGTTGACGAATGCGGCAAAGAATGGAAACGGTTAATAATTAAATTATTCGTATTTTATGTAAGCATAAATGCATAAATATCAGCAAATTGAAATCGAAGAACATGTTGCATCCATGAGGGGCCTTGTCATCAGGAGAACAGAGAGCATTGGAGATGATTTGAGCCTCATTTCCACCCGAGCCTCAACGTGAGTCATAATAGGCTCCCCCGTAGGGCGCGCATGGGGGATGAGAGCAAGCCCGGTAACAACACTTCGGCGTCTCCGACGTTCCCTAGCGCGTAGTCTAGAGTGACTTTAATGATTGCTAGTGCCTAATTACCGCGCAGTCTTATTATGCCAGATGGCTTTAAAACGTTTCCACAGGACCTGCCCTTTCAGAGAGCTTAATTAGTTCAATTTTTCAGTTCTTTATAAATTTCCTAGTCTCTTTACAAGACATCTGTATCGAAACATACGTTATTGCCTCTAAAACCTTGCATTACAATCACCATCAACATTAATTTAAATATTGTGTTACATATAAAATTTGTAATAGGGCGACAGAAATTCGTTAAAGTTTGTGATATGATCGTATTGCGAGATTTTATTAATTGAGGTGGATATGTATCTTATTGCAGAGCTTTCTTCCGAACAATGAAGATGGAATATTACACGAATAGTATGTTGATGTGGTATTCTTGAATTTTATGTTGTGACGTTTCACCATCGAACTTGATGGCATTTTTTGACGTTATCTTTAGCTTTCTGATACATTCTACACACTTTAGCATCTCTGATGTTACGTACCATGCCTTTAGTTAAAATGCTTACCGAGCATCTCCGGGTCCGACCAGTTTTTTCTGTGCATTCGTTTAAACCACATCGTAACATCAATAGGGAACAATATACTTCAACACAATCACCCTTCCTGAACATGGATAAACAATCATTGATACCGTATTTCCCGGCTGTTGTAACGGCTGTTAAACTGCTCCACAATGAACCGTGCCAACTTTCATCGATCTTGCCTTCGGTTTGTATGTGCAGCCTTTTATTTTAAAGTACTGGTAGAAGTCAGAGATACTGGATCGCTGGTGTTCCTCTAACTCCAGCCCACTGACTGTTCTTGGCATGCCTTGGCTGCTGCCCCGTGAATGTCTTTGCCATGGGGTGCTTGACCTGCTGAAACGTTAGGAAATCCAGTAGGTGCATTATAATGGCGGCACGTGTTGTCTCGGATCGTCGATAACTATTGTTCTGTTTCGCTCGTGCATGATGGTTTTTGAATTCAAAGTCTTTGCCAAGTGACTCGCGTTTCTGCACTAGTCACATTTTATGTCCAGTGTGTAACACTCTTATGCCAGGTGTTTCCCTTTCGATGAGTATCTGATGCAGATGTAACTCGTGCACCCACGTTGGATTTTGTCCTTTCTGTATGGCTTACTGTAGCCTTTTCTGTGGAAATTTGGCCTTGTGTTGAGATCTGACTTTGCTGCTTGTTTGTTCAAATATACCATTCCTCATGACCGTACTATCATGATCTATTTACCATCCGCTGATATTTGTTCTAGCTGCTTTGCTTTTTTCACTGCTTCCTTGAGCGTCTTCCAAAGTCGCACTGATTTCCAAAGTCGTTGAATGTTCGATAGGAACTCTCAGTAGGCTTGCCTTTTTTTCCTTCCTCATTATGAACGCTAATGAGGCAGTGTTTCCCGACTTCTGTATCGTAGACATCATCTTTAGGTTGTTAAATAGCTCGTCGTGTTTTGAAGTTTCCATGTTCTAAGGCTTTATCTGCCGCGAAATCTGTATTATTGCATTCTGAGGTAAGAACGACCTTAGAAGTGCCGATTTGTCTTGTACGTCTTTCTTACTAGCTTCCGTGGCTCTATTTTTAAGGAACGCAAAATGGGACAGGATGCCTTTGATAACATCCGCGTTTGGGTGGAACATCTTCTGGGCTAGAGTATTTCCTTCCGCCATTATTCCAGGGCCGAACCTATGGATGTCACGATTAAGTTCTTCAACACTGAATTATTCACACGTCGTCAGTATAATGATGGTGATGTGGTCAATACAATATATATTAAATTTAGTTTTATACAATGGGAGTAAGAAATAGGAAGAGAGTACAGGGAGTATGGTCGATCTGCTGTACGGTCTAAGTAAAGCTGTTAAAAAAAAATGTGAAACCGATAATTTTCAATCTGAATTTCCGTTCAAAAAATTTCCGTTGTTCAAGCGAAAATTATCTGGTGTATTATATTACTGGGTAATCACATTTATTGTTATTTCAACGGATTTCTAAATTTATATTCCGACAAAATGTACGAATATCTGTTCGAATACCGTATTTTTTCAGCACTGGAATTACACCTAAAATGATTAGCTGGTCCATAGCGACAATGACGTCAGCAAATCGATCTCGGAACAGAATCCTAAAGAGCCCTTACCATTTTGAGCACCCCGTGAGGCGTAGAAGGAACTATGAACGAGATGGTGCATATCGTTCTATACATGCCCCCTACGTGATATAAATATCCGATTTAAAAATATTTCAATCAATCTGTTTTTAATCAATACAAGTATCCAATTAGAAATAACGGCAGGATAAGGTGAAATTCGGTATGACGAGATAATTGAATGTAGAAAATATGCAATAGGTATTAAACTAACCACAATGACTGCGCTGATCCATAATTGGGCGCATGTTCACTTGGTTTTTCCGGTGACCTATGAGGAGACATTATATTTATGAATACCTTCGTGTGCGGTCATGTTCGAGAGCCGCCGTGATCAAGTTGTGAGTAAATCTGACGGCAGTGTGGACCTTTGGTGCTGCATGTTGGTTAGTTCTAACATCGGCAGGGAAAGGTTGTTAAAGCTGTGTTGTGTCAGCCTTGGTTAGACACTCTCCAAAGAATAGGGAAACTGCTGTATGTCTATAAATACCTGTCAACATTTTCACAAAGACATAATTACATCATGTGATAAAATCATCTTATCGATTGGATCCTTTCTGAGTAGAAGTTAGCATCCTTATTGCACTAAAGTTCATTAGTATTATACAATAGTGCCATCTGCCTACTCTATTCCCGTAGATAACACTGAGTTCGCGCATCAGGTACCCGCCGAGTTTGGTGAGGTGCCGCCAAAATAAGGTAATCAGGTTACAAAAATAGCACAGGTGACGACGTTTATGTTGATAAGGAAAGGTGAAAATTACCAATTTGTCGCCGATAATTCACGTGTCATTTACATTTTTATAGGAACTAGGGTAGTGAAGGTTGGCTACTTTATTGGATTGACATCAGAGCAAATTAAATTTCGTCTTTAAAATGCTTTTACATCAGATCAGTTCCACTCGCCTAACTGAAGCTGAAATTGATTTCAACTAGGTAATTAGCATGGAGATTATACATTTGTCAGGTTATATATATATATATATATATATATATATATATATATAGAGAGAGAGAGAGAGAGAGAGAGAGAGAGAG
>SDVV010036700.1:0-10922 GCA_016164225.1 Gammarus roeselii
CTAAACCTAAAACACCTGTGTGAATGAGGTGGTCCCTCCACCTCACTACGCACAAAAACATCTACTCATTTTACGAAGATACGCATTAACTCTATACTCTCTCGTACGCGCCAATACGCGAATATGCCACAGTTGGAATATGTACTGACTTCATCCTGATAAAGCTAATGTTTTCACGCACGAGGTTGTGTGGACTTACCTAGACCAACGACGGTTGCGCCCTACGGGGGAGCCTATTATGACTCACGTTGAGGCTCTGGTGGAAATGAGGCCCAAATCAATCAATCAATTACTGTATTTAAATCAAATTACTGTATTCAAATCAAATTACTGACTATTCAGATCAAATTACTGTTGTTTGTCTTCATACCGAATTACAGTTAATTGTTTGCAGACCAAATTGTTGTTTTATTAGTCAGACGCCTCTCGCCTCTACTGAAGCTCCTGGAACCTAGAATTCGTGAGGCTGTTTCGAATCGGTCGTATTGGGTGCAGTAGTTGTGTTACTCTAGCGTAAATTGTATCGATTTTTTTCAAGTTGGAAGAGCAGTTCTTGTACTACTATTGCGTGAAATTATATTACATTGTATTCCAAGTTATTATGTCGTGAGTGTGCTTCATAAATTATTGCCTAGTCACTGGTATACAGCAAATCCCTAGGGCAATTCTTATTGCTTGTTTCTAAGATAATGAATCCCGCATATCGAGCTTTACTTGACGAAGATATTGAATCCCTAATAATGCCCTTGATGATATTGAATCCCAAATAATGCGTTTAATTTGACGACGATAATGAATTCCAACAACCGAGTACAACATTGCAAAGGACCGATTAAATTGACATAGATTATTTCTACCAGATACTTTCAACTGAAGAACTGTAATGAATCCCAAAGAATGCGATCATTGAAGATCCCGCGTCTTGACAGTTTCATAGAGGCTAAGTCCAACCAAGCACACGGAACTTTTCTGTAGTAAAAAGAGTCTTGAATGACGTTTTTTTTATTTATGGTAATTTGACAACTAGTAGACGCTGTAGAACTTACAATAAGGTGTAATTAATCCTCATTCCAATAGTTTTTTCTTTATATCTGTTATAGAAGTGTATTTCGATAGCATATTCTTGTATCAACAATATTGAATACTACTCGGATATATATAATATAATGCATTTGATGTATGCAAATATGAAAAGGTATGTCGGTTTATCTACTTTATCACTGTTCATTGCATGATAAAAAAATTGCAATAGAAACTTCATGATCATTAGTTGCCTTGATATTAAATATCTTCACTGGGATTGGTTACTTCTAGACTTGAAAGAGTATTCCCCATTCGCATCAACTTGTAACAACAACAAAAATATTCAATATGCACGAGGTAGCTACTCGATATGAAAAGTATCGAATGAAAGTTTGTTCAAAAATTGTCGTTGCTTTAATTATATTGCACTGACGTTAGCGCTTTTAGCGAATTAATAATATACTTTTCATGTTTAATATTTTTGGCGCTCACTATTTTTCTATGAGTTTGTATTATATTCTCTAATCTTTATGCATAGCAAATTGTTGGCTAATTTGTTTATTTTAATTAATGTGTTTAGTTTTCAATAAAGGAACGGAAAAAAAGTTAAAAATGTAACAAGAAAGTAAACCTAACCTGACTAATGAGTATTCTATTTTTATTTCCTTTTTCTACACTCGCTGAGCTAGTTACCGAATTGAAAAATCAAACTCGAATTTCTGAATAGGGCAGTGTTATGATACCCCGCGCCATCAGCGCGTATCGAGGATTATTTCGCTCCTGGAAGAATTGAAATTTGTTTATCCGGGTTTATAATTACTATCGCAGAAAATGTCAACACGTGCCTTCGTTTGTTATCAGTACATTTGTACAACTTTTTCACACTGTACAGGGAAAAATGTCGAGTCGGGAAAATTTTGAAATATCTTGTTGAGGTTTGTGCGGTGATTGGAAATAAGTCGGTCGTGGAGGGATGTTGGTCACGAGAGGGTGTAGTGTTGTTATTGAGTGATCGGTTAGCTAGTAGCGTTACCGAATAGAAGGTGTCATCAAGATTAGAGTGTGTGAAAGTTGAGTGAGTGTACTGAGAGTCAATTCGATGTGGTTTCACAGGGTGACCTAAATGCGAGAGTTAGAGTTGTAGTAGTGAAGAATGTGGTAGGGAGGTATGGCGTCCCGGTAGAAATAACTGTGGAGAAAACCTGATAGGTCTGTACATGGAGCAGGAGGTGGTGGTTGGAACAAGTACGCACATGAAAGGATGTTGCTGTGGTAGAAAGAGCGCTGATTTATTTTGTGCGGATTTCTAGGAAAGGGGTGGGGGTGCGGGTGTTGAGAGGGGAGGATGGAGGAATGCTTTACCATCTGATGGTCGAAGGAAGATTGAGAGTTGAGCAGAGGTTGAAAGGGAACATAAGGATGAGAGTAGGAAGAAAGATAGTTAAGGTGACTCAACTGGATGCCGATAACAGAGCTTTGGAGTTTCAGCAGCCGTTGAGGGAGGAATATGACAGCGTGAGAGGGCAGTTCCCGAGAAATGTTGATGAAAAGGAGACGTTCAGAAATGCGTTGCTGAGATGTGCAAAAAATATGTGTCGTGTGGGCTAGTGCAGAAGAAAGGTCTGCGAGTGGTGGAACGAAGAGGTGAAACTGACAGTGGCGCAGAAAAGGAGAGCTTTTGAGCAGTGGTTGCCAGCGAGGTCGGTAGTGGCCTATGAGAACTATAAAGAGAACAGAAAATAGGTGAAGCGGGTAGCGAGGAGAACCAAAAGGGGCGCTGATGTCAGTGGGGCAGACTGTTGAGACAGAATTTCGAGGAAAACAAAGAGATGTTCTGGAAACAGGAGAAGGTGGGAGAACGTAACGAGCAGGTGGTGAAAGATTAAGACGGCTAGTTGTTGTTTTATTTGTGATGTACAGAAATGGTGGGACGAGTATATTGATGTGTTGTTGTTGGTCGAGGGTGTCAGAGAGACTGACATTGTTACTGTATGTAATGGTACGCGAATGCCGGTTTTGGGAGAAAGAGTAGTTCCGGACATTGTTTGGGAAGAGGTAGAGGTGATGAAATCGGGGAAAAAAACTGGTTTGGATGGCGTTACGACGGGGCCTGAGAAGAGGTGGAGTAACGATGATCGAATGGATGGTGTCGGTCGTGGTACTGATTGAGTGGCGCAGTGCCTGTTTGGTGAAGTTGGTAATTTAGATATATTTATTATGGGTAAGCGCCCATTGACAAACCAAGTTGTTAATAGTAATGGGCTTCGCTGAGCGATAATAATTCAAGTAAACACTGCTTTCACTTTCAAGGCACAATCTGACTCCAAGTTATGCTATTCTTTTTTTTACAAATGAGGTTGAGTACTATGAGCAAGCACCAAAAAACAGACACAAGGACAAGGACAAAGCGAAGGTTCTTTCTCTTTGGTATTGATCCCAACTTAACTGAATGAAGACATCCAAAGGTAATATAAAAGGGGAAAAGAAGGGAGATAGGAAAGCCGGCAAGAAAATCTTGGTGGCGTTGTTTAATTCCGGTTATCTTTGGGGGACCTTTTTTTGGGGGAATTTGGTGAGGTGCAGTCGAGAATTCGGTTTCCTTCTCGCCTGATGAGGTTCACGTACAATGGAGATAGTGTCCCCTTGTGTCCTTGGTTGCAGCAGGCTGAAAGGCTGCACTTAAAATATTCTTGGCTAAAAAAAGGGTGCCACATGCGAGATAATCACATACCATTCTGCCTGCATCATACAGGCAGACAGATTGGGTGCATGTAATAAAACAAATTAGTTATCACAATAAGAATATCACAAGAAAGAAATATCATACCACTAAGGGTTTAGCTACCAGGAATAAAAACTGGAAGTCTTAAGCTCCATAATGCATGAATCTTACAGGCCTTGATATTATGTTCATGTCCCAGAATATGCATTCTGGATGTATTATAGTTAAAAAAGATGTCACCATCATAAGAAAATGTTATTCACACTATATAGGCACTACATAGCTATATATATATATATATATATATATATATAAATAGGCATGGATCAAGGTCGGGTGCTACTCAGATATAAAAATTGCTATCATGTTAGCATAATTGACAATCTTGCTATGGCATTTGGCAGAGGAATTCCCCATAGCTGGCTGCTATGCCTTTGAATAGTTGAAATCTTGCATCCAGGTATTTACAACAGTGTCTTGCTGCAGAAATCTGCAACTGTATTTATTAGTCAGCTCTACACTGGGGAAAGCACATATTAAACACTGTTATTCTCACTTGTCTTCTGTGGAGCAATATCCAAGGGAAGCCTAAGACCCTAAGTTGCACAGGCCCAGACTATCTAGCTTAGCTACAGACTATCTATAGGTTTGGCGTGCAACAGAAAATATTTCGTTTCGGCTGGTGTCTTTCTTTGCCTCTGTGTCCACAGTTTCACTTCCTTAAGTCGTTTAGCATTTAGAACCTCCTTGCCGTATGTGTATGCAAGGACATAATAACTACTGCCACGAGAACTATGTTCTTGTCCCTGTCTACGAAGAGTCTTGAAAAACCCCGCTCAGCTTGTTGCCCGGAAGGCGTTGTTGCCAGATTTGTGTCAAGGTGTTTCTCTGAATCATTTATTCCTTCTGATGCATGTTCCATGGCTTTTTGGGCGTGGATATACATATTTATTTAGCCAAAATAAATATTTGTTGCACTGCCATTATGGTTTGAAGCAGTTTTTATTAGCTGAACGGAAATATTGTAGCTACCTACAGAAAGATGCAACAATGAGATCAAAAGATGCACGTATAATGTGTTTAGTGTTATAAGGATAATGTAGGGTCAATTAAGGACCTCTACACCTGCATTGTTTCGCTGTATAAGAGCAGAGGAGATGAAAATGAATTCTGCAACTCAAGAGGTATCAGTTGAGGAAGATGGATGATTATTCATTTTATAAATCATTAACACTTTATTTTAGTATTCTTTCTTCGGCTCTATTATTTTTCTCTGCCTTCTTTTCTTAGTGATAAATTTTGCATTGGTTATTATTATACATATCGATGTTGGTTGAGACAAGGTGAACCAGGGAAGGGGGGGACTCGTGGGACCCGGGGTTTCGGGAACCCGGGGGACTTGGAAGGCCAGGAGGATTTTTTTGGGGGGGGGCAAACTTCGACCTTTTGGGACACCCTTGTGACCCTTTGGGATCCTCCACAGAAACTGTGGAACCCTCTTGAGGCCCCTCTTAGTCCTGGAACCTCTGCTCTCTCCTCCCAAAGCTGTAAAACCCATACACAGAGGAATGTATAAATGTAGAGTGCTTGAGTAGAGAAATTAGTTATTACAGTCCACAGCATTGCTGACGCAGAGTAGGAGAGCCGCGTCGAGGCTGGTCGAGGTGCGTCGAAATCAGTCTAAACATGTTAAGGCAAGTCTAGTTGGGTGCGACGAGCCGAAACTGCCCGAAATGATTCGAGTCAAACCGAGATGAGCTGAGACGAGGGGACTCAGGGGACCAGGGGACTTGGGTTACCCTCTGGGACCTATCAGGCTCCTTTGGGACCCGAGGGCACTCTGCCCCCTCCCCACCCTTTCCCCCAAAACAATAAGTATGGTGTCAAAACCTGCCATTTCTCCCCTCTTCACGATCCACCATTTAATAAAGTAATGCTAGTGTACTTGTGCGAGAGTTACTATTTTTAATTTTGCGAAAAAGTTTTTCCAGTCCCTGCTTGTACCTTGTACCAATTTCGACAATACTATCTGTGCGCACTGGCGTGCGTACATATTACTCTTGAGGTTCTGAAGGGTTGGAGGTTGGGATTCGTTTTGTCTGAGTTTTTATCTTACCTGAATAAACAAATTATATTAAAAATGAACTATACCGCGTAGCTGTAAACATTGTGTTTGCGCTGCTGTCGGAGCTGACTTTTTCCGTGTAGCCGTAAACCTTGTACCAATTTTGACGATGCAACCTGTGCGCACTGGCGTGCATACATATTACTCTTGAAGTTCTAAATGGTTGGAAGCGGAGATCCGTTTCGTCTGAACATTTTTCTTGTGCGTACCATCGTGCGTCTGGCACGACTGAAATTTTCAAAATGTTCTAACTTTGACAACGTTGTTTTTATCGCATGCCGAGGCGTGCGAGCCTGCTGAAATCCATGATCGTCGAGCCCTGCGGGGTAGTCTGTTATGACTCACGTTGGGGCTCCGGTGGAAATGAGGCTTAAATCAAATCAAAAGAGGTATCAGTTTCATATGTATTGTCGATAATTGAACCGGAGAGAGCTGATCAGAAGGATTGGAGACTTACGGTTAAATAGCGCAATTATGAGGAGAAAAGGGTGGTTAAAGAGTATGTTTTTGTGAGATTACAGTTCGTGTTTAGATCAAGTCAGCATAACATTCCGTTGGAATTCTTCATAGCACACTTCAGTTACAAGTAATGGCAGACAACAAGCGTTTTGCCACAAACTTAATTGCCTTTGGATCACAGGAAGATTAGATCTTCTGTCCTACGTCGACGAGAGCCTTGTGTTTCTTCATAAAAGGATCATGAAAGTTGGTTTGGGCATGTGATGAGGATGGATGATGGGAGTTGGGAAAAAATATGACGAAAGTGGATTAGATTAGATTAGAGTGTCAAGGCTTTCTACTCTAATACGAAAGTGGAGGTAGACCGAAGATTGGGCAGATTGATAGCGTGAAGCATGCGTTAGGAAGAAGAGACCTTACTGTGGAAGGCAGCGAGAGAGCGTGCAATGGATAGGTGTAGATGAAAGATGATTGTGAATATATACTTTTTGGCGCTGCCCTGATATGCTTTCCCACCCTTGTCGTCTCGTTTAGGAGATGACAAGGGCGTTCCTGTGACACAGCAGGGGTAAACCAGTAACCGCTGCCTGTCCCTGCTGTTGACACTGATCTCTGTCCTCACTCATAACCTGAGGTGTGCGTTGCGGGTTCTCCTGGCTGGATCGTTATGCGCCAAAGGGCTAAGTTTGTTTGCATGTGTGTGAGGGAGGTGTGCCTTGCCTCGGCCACCCCTCTTTCTGGGGGATTTGGCCTGGTGTTTGTACCTACTCAGATCGGCACCTGAAGAGAACTCCTTAGACTCACGAAGTTATGAGATTATCGCTGATGCCGGACGCTGTTCATGAAACATCCTACACCCGGAAATTCATAAGCGGTGGTTCCAAGAATTTCTCGAGCCGTGACTTTAGCTTTCGTTTGTCTCGCTGATTTTATCTTCCCCTGGGAGTTTGTTTCATTCTTCGCCATCTCAATACGGGGGGATGTTACGCGTTATGTCGAATGTGGAACGTTTTCTAACGATTTTTTAACCATAATTCCACTTCATTGTGTTCGCATCTGGCGTATTTGATTTTATTTAAACCCATTTCCACCAGAGCCTCAACGTGTCATAATAGGCTCCCCCGCAGAGCGCGCGCATCTAACGTAATGAGATTTGTTTGGAAGACAGTTCATTTTTTCCTGGCGCTTCATATTCATAATTTTTCACTCTTCGGCCATGTTACCTCTGACTCTGCGCTTTAAGAGCGAAAAAAAAAATGGTGTAGTCTGTTTTCGTACGATTTATTGCGCTGCGATCGGATAGGTTTGACAGCTCTACGTTGAATCTTCTCAAATTTACTAACGCATTTTCATATATATCTTGACCTGAATTAGACAGAATACTCGAGATGCGGTCTTACAGAAGCATTTTACAACTTTAGAAAACCGCGTAACAATTTTTTTTTTTTTTTTGCGGTATCGTTACATTGTTTGCTAGGTTTTAGATCGTCACTAATGATGACACCCATATCACTCTCTTTAGTGACGAGAATAATTATTTCCGTTGGGGTGGATGGATGATTATTCATTTGATAGATCATCAACACTTTTTCTAGTATTTCTTATTTCGTGGGCTCTATTATTTTTCTCTGCCTTTTTTTCACAGTGATACATTTTGCATTGTTTATTATTATATATAACTGGGATGGTTGAGACAGGGTGACCCAGGGAAGTGGGGTACTCGTGGGACCCGCAGGGCTCTGGGTTTCGGGAACCTGGGGGACTTGGAAGACCAGGAGGATTTGGGGGACCCACTTGGACCCTTCTGGGTCCCCATGGGACACCCTTGAGACGCTTCGGGACCCTCTTGAAAAACTGTAGGACCCACTTGAGGCCCCTCTAAATCCTGGAACCTTTGTTTCTTCCTCCCAAATCTACGTTAAACCTATTCTGAATCTACGTTGAATCTACGTTAAACCTACTCTGAATCTACGTTGAACCTACTCTGAATCTACGTTAAACATACTCTGAATCTACGTTAAACCTACTCTGAATCTACGTTAAACCTACTCTGAATCTACGTTAAACCTACTCTGAATCTACGTTAAACCTACTCGGTATTTACGTTAAACCTATTCGGTATCTACTACTACCTATTCGGTATCTACGTTGAACCTACTCTCTATCTACGTTGAATCTGCATTGTATCTATGGTTAATCTACTGTTACTACGGTAAACCTACTCTGTAACTACGGTAAACCTACTATGTAACTACGGACAACCTACTATGTAACTACGGACAACCAACTATGTAACTACGGACAACCAACTCTGTAACTACGGACAACCAACTCTGTAACTACGGACAACCTACTCTGTAACTACGGACAACCTACTCTGTAACGAAGGTAAACCTACTCTGTAACTACGGTAAACCTACTCTGAATCTACGCTGCACCTACTCTGCCACTCTTCAATTGCCCTACGAGGGAGTCTGCATTAACTTCGCGTTGGGATTCCGGTGGAAAACAAAATCAAACTACTACTACTACAACTAATTATTTCCTGACATAAATAATTCGTGCTTAGGTTGTGATGACCGATGAGCACGACTTTACATTTGTCGGCATTGAATTTAGTTTATAAAAAAAATGATTTGCTGATACTCAAGTTCAGTTCTGTGATTTGATTTGATCTGATCCTCACTTCCACCAGAGCCTTAACGCGAGTCATAACAGGCTACCCAGTATGGCTCGATGACCATGAATTCCAGTAGGCCCGCACGCCTCAGTGTGCGAGAAAAAAAAACTCTTTTAAAGTTAAAAAAAATTCAAAGATTTAGCGATGTCAGGCGCACGCTGGTGCGCATAAGAAAAACGCTTAGTCGAAACTGACTTCCGCTTCCAATCATTTAAAACTTCAAGAGTAATATGTACGCTCTTGTGCGCACAGGTAGCATCGTCGAGACTAGTACAAGGCTTAGAACTACACGGCTAAAGTCAGCTCCGACAGCAACGCATATGTTGTTTCAGGTCAACCCCAGAATCAACATATGGTCCGTGCACGCGCGCGCGAGCACAGACTGAAGAAAAAACACCCATTCACAAACAAAAACTCCCGCACAAATTCACTAGCATGGTTTTACATGACAAAATTGAGGATCGTGAAGAAGAAAGTAAAGGCAGGTTCGTCACGTGCAGAAAAACTGCTCGGATTGTTGATTTCGCACTCATTGTTTAAGGGGATACGGTAAGGGTGAGGGGGGGGGCAAAGGTTCTTTGGGTCCCAATAGAGCCCGACAAATCCCGGAGGGCAACCCAAATCCCTCGAGCTCCCCGGGTCCCCTCATTTCTGCTCATCTCGGCTTGACTCGAATCATTTCGGCCAGTATCGGCTCGTTGTGATCAACTCGACTTCCCTCAACATGTTTCGACTGATCTCGACGCACCTCGACCAGCCTCGACGCGACCCTTGCCCCCCGCACCAGTAGTCCGTGGACTGTATTGGTTAATTGTTCTACTCAAGCATTTCACATACATACATTTTTCTGTGTATGGGTTTTACAGCTTGAGGAAGAGAAAACAGGGGTCCCAGGGTTCAGAGGGGCCTCAGACAGGTCCCAAAGTTTCTCAAGGGGGTCCCACAGGGTCTCGAGGGTGTCCCAAAGGACCCCGGAAGGGCCCATTTGGGTCTCCCCAAATCCTCCTGGTTTTCCAATTCCCCCGGATTCCCCAAGCCCCCAGGTCCCTCAAGTCCCGCGAGTACATCCCACTCCCTGGGTCACCTAGTCTCAGCCAGCCTCGGTTCGTCTCGACTCTTCTCCACTCGCCTCAACCTACCTCGACTCGCCTCTTCTTCTCCACGCACAGAGCAATTCAAGACTTTCACTCTCTAAGATCAACAACAACAGTAATTCACTTTTTAGCCATCAAAACGCCTAGCTGTGCTCGGACATTTATTAGGCGCCCGGAAGAAAGCAAATTTTTCCACCGTAGGTTGGACTAGACTAACTAACACACCGCATAGTCCACCTAGGACCCCTGCGGGCGTCTAACGATACATAATTCTATAACCAATCCAAAATTGATCATCATGAAAAACGGGCACAGATAAATAATAGATTCCACGAAATAAGAAATAATAAAATACTTAAGTAAAGTGTTGATGATTCATAAAATGAATAATGAATAATCATCTATCCACCCCAATCTATCCGTGAGCCAGTATTTAATTTAGCTTGTCTCTTGTTCTCGAATACCGATGCTGTGCAATGCACTAACTAAGCCTCTTTGAGGCTAAGTTAGTGGAGATTTCGCGTCGTAAATTTCAATTTTATTATTAAAAATTAGCTGTTCGTCAGATGAGAACAGTTGAGTACAAAGACGTGCTGAGTCCCACATGATTATGATCGTTTCTTTCGAGAGGAGTTAGGCAGTTTCGTTCTTAGTCTCTTTCAGTATTCTGGGATGAACTAGGTCAGGGTCCTAGGTTTGACTATGCGCTGATATTTAGACTAGTCTAACCTACGGTAGGAGATTTAGCACTCGCTCTGGCGCATAATAAAAATGTCCAAGCACGGCTCTGCGTTTCGTGAAAGTGTGAAAGTCTGTGAT
>SDVV010036701.1:0-10922 GCA_016164225.1 Gammarus roeselii
ATAACCGACCAATTATGCCTACAATATTGTGCTACATAAAAGAGGTAAACCTAGAAATATCCTAAAATTCCTATAACTGTATGAAATACTTGGTCAAAATTCCGAAAACTACAAATTCAACATATATCAACTGATCATTACTATGTATACATAACACAATATAATAACTTACAATAAATCCATATCGTTTAAGAAAGATCCAGATACTCTCGTTGAGGGGGGCATCCGACCGATACTCACTATACAAAAAATCGAGATAAGACTACCCGAATAGTCTACATACGCTTGATAACGTCCATTTGGAAGATGCGGATACATAGTATCACCGAGATATCAGGTTCAAAACTGGATAGTGCGTTATGGGGTACACAGATTCTTGTAACGAAGCTCCTGCATCCCCAGAAATATATGCATCAACCCACTAACTGACAAACTATTATGCCATACTAATCCTATAGATATTATATACATATGAAATAAATAGATGGAAAACACAAATGTCGCTCAAATCCAACCATCAGGCTGGTACCAAGCAGGGCCAAACGCACGCTAAGGCTGCAAATCGAGCAATCTCAACCCAACTGCTAGGACTCACCAACCAACCACCGAATGAGTCAATTATACCCCAACTAAATATGAATACAAACATAATCTACACAGAAAAATGTATAGAAATATAATCGAGACAAAAATATATGAAGATACGGACACTTAAAACATAGAAATAATGACGAATCAGTCATGGAAAAATACAAGATAATGAACAGCTAAGAGCAGCCTCACCCGACGAAAATTCCAGAGGCGTACTGAACATTTGCCTAGAGAGATCCATACATCCCACCTTTCGTCCAAAATGAGATGAAGGCATATTCCTATAAGAACAGAATAAATATATAATGAACAAACAATTATGGTCAAGTATACCCAATACATTAGTCTAAAGGATAAGAAAATACATAAATACAATAAACATTATTAAATCACATAAGCTAAATGTTCAAAGCACGAAATACTCCCAAATATATCCGAAAAGTTGAGGCCGTAAGCCCCCGCCCATCCGCCCCCCGCCTGTTAGCTGACTTACGCGACAAACCTGGTCCCGACCCTGCTCGCCTGACTCCGGCTAAACCCTTCCCCACCGCAAATTAAGCCCTCTCTTATTCCTTCACTTGCGTTTCTCACAAACACTAACTACTCCCCTGTAAACCCTATCCAATTTCTAGTGAAGACAATCTTAAGTAAGCGTTAGCCCAATATAAAATAACTGACCTCAACAATAAATGACGCAAAATGATTCTATAATGACCATTCAAATCGTACAACTGAACCATTACCCTTCAATAACCAGCCAGATGCATGAGAATACGTTGCACACCCATGCAAACCCTACCCAATATCTAGCGAAGTTTATCTAAGAATGCGTGAGACCAATATACGCGACTAACTCTTCCAATAAATGAAACTAAGTAACCGTACACATAGCGAAATGGTATATGCGAATCCTACAAAAAAAAAATTACAGACTTCTAAAAAATTGGAGCAGTATCAACTCGTAAACATAGTTACCTTACCAAGAGGGAGATAAATGTTCCGAAACATACCAACAGAAAACCCTACAATGATGATGTAGATCCTACCGAGAACGTATAAAACTCAGTAAATCCTACCATATATTTGCATATTCTATCCAATATCTAAGGTGAATTAACTACCAAAACTAATGTGAATTAACCACCGAGAACTAAGGCTAATGTAAATTAACTACCGATATACATAATTGAGACCTACAATAAACGTATGAAGTATTTTCATTGTAACGGGCCTCATCGTACACAGGTGTATCTCACAGTGCATATGGAGCTCTGCCCCTTCCCACGCCAGAGCCTGCCTCTCAAACAAACGCTGGTAGCTGACGCCGAGTCGGCAAGGTTCGCAATCACAGCGACTGCTGTCGCTGGGACTGCAAACCTTGGTTTCGCGTCAAGACCGTTAGACTTTTCCAAGGGTTTGTTCCCACGTGTATAATGTAGCTGAAGAATCAAGCATACAGTGCTTGTCTAATTTATTATCATATGGACATGACCAGATTCTAAGAACAAGCGAGCCGCACTCATTGAAGCAAGACAATCTTAATAATAGCCGTGCCCGACCACTTGAATATTTTCCAGACTATCCTAGAAAAGCGGTGCTCGATTTAATGCAGCTCTTACCAAACAATCCAAGGAAATTTTGGGAAACGCTTCATGCCCAGCATGAAGCTTTTCCCAGAAAGACCTAGGAATAGGCGTGCTCGACTTGATGAACTTTCCCAGACAATCCTAGGATTTGTCGTGCTTGACATAACTAATTTTTTCCCAGACAATCTTATGATTAGGCTGCCCGACATGAAACGTTTCCCATACAAACCTTGAAATGATTGTCCCCGACTAATGGAGCTTTCCAAGAGAATTCATCGAAAAGGCGTCCTTGGCTTCTTTGCTTTCCGTAGATTTGTATCAGAAACGGTCAAGATAGAAAGAGGCACTTAAACGTAACACAAGTTAAGAATTTATACCTAGGCAACACTGCAGTTAACAGTGGGTTTCTTTTTTCAAGAAAATAGTATCAATGAGTTACACTTTGTATTATTTGTCACTTTGCAGTAATTGTCTTGTTCAAATAGAAGTAATTATATCTCACTGGTGGAATAACAACCCTGCGCCCAACAGCCTGGGCGCCCTCACTACTAGGACCGTAACATATTTTCCTCTTTTCTGGCATAAAGTAGCTTCTTCCTTCTGTGACTGTATGCAAACACCATACAAACACCAAGTCTATGACTGTATGCAAACCCGCGTCTGTAGCTAATTGCAAACACTGTGTGCAAACACGCGTTTGTGGCTGTTTGCAAACACTACATGCAAACACTTGTCTGTAGCTGTATGCAAACACTATGCAAGCCCGCGTCCGTGGCTGTATGCAAACACGAGTCTTTATCTGAATGCATACAATGTACGCAAACAGTGTTGTAGGAAGATTTCAGTTTTTTTTAATGTCATGGTTTTTAACAGACTATTTTGTATTTGTATGCCATTCTAACACAAAATTACAACACTATTGGTACCGAGACACCATACGCCTGATAATTGTTATCTTGATCACCCACGAGTTGTAGTCGGTATGAAAAAAATTAACGGGTAGTCCTCATTAGCTATCGATTAATAATAATCCAACTCAATAAGGCAATTTCTATCGAAAGAGGCAGAGATTATGTGTCATAATGCATAAGTACAGATGGACGGCCTCGAACACTATTCCACGGAGCCCAATGCAAAAAGATTTTAAGTACAGATCGGCCTCTAAGACTATTTCACGGAGCCCAATGCAAGAAGACTATTATTAAAGGTGAATAGCCTCAAAAACTATTTGTCATGGCTGTGTGTTTAATATGTTGAATTTATGTTGTACACTCCATTTTTCAGCTGAATAAGTTCAAATTATTAACGCAACGTGAATTAGTTACATATGGTAACAAGAAAGCCTTAGCGAGGTTCATCGGTTATACTCGATGTCATTGACAATAAAGTTGTTCAGGCATTGGGACAGCGACGTCCGCAGACTTGGTTTTGGTGCCAGGGCCAGGGTACACTAACACTAGAGGGTAAAACGGATAACTTGATACGTGACGTCAAAATCACTAGGTCTGACGTCATGGCCCCGCCCTGCCTGCTCGTGATGCCACTGGTGCAATACAGCGAATATTGGCATATCCAGGCTAGTAATTTTAGGTTCGAAATTTTGTGGTATTCAAGTATTATATATTTTTTTAATATATTTAAAGAAGCCATCATCTTGACAAACAGATCTTCAATATTATATATTGGTCACAATTTTTGAGCAAACACTAACCAATTGATTAGAACAAAGCAGTTTATCCAGGTAAGAAAACGGGTTTTCTCAGATGGCTGAAACGACAAGCTGAAACTTTGTTTACTTTTCGTGTGTGTTTCTTTGATGTTTTACTTTTTGTACATCGGGCAGTAGAGATAATTGGAAATCTATGGAAATCAGAGGTATTTTTTGACGAAATGCAGCATAATTTCATTTTGCAATTATCGAATTTTAGGACTACAATATTTTTTTATCGTTGTATAAATCTGGAAACAAGGCGTTTTTATGCCTTGTCGAACACATCCGCGCGTTGTTCAAATTAAAGGCACTCTGACAGCCTGTAGCAAGCAGAAACCATTTACTCATGGTGTCAGATTTAGGAAACCTTAAGAACTAAACTTTTATATTGAAAGACAACCACGGTTCTTACAACCCTCGCACGGCGCAGCATGGCATAACGAAACTAGTCGCTTTAAGAGTTTAAGTCACAAATAAAAGATGAAACACCGGATGGCAGTTTTGGCACCAGTGACAGTAAACAAGCGATCACGCGGAGGCTGCCATGTGTAGGAATCGTGGTAATAAAATTAGCAGCATAATTAGTAGCAGGTAAAAATATATCCGGCTTACCCTGCAGTGTTAGTGTATCCTGGCCAGGGCATGTTAGCCCCGCAGGCTCGAGTCTGGGAAGACAGTAAAAGCATAAAAAACACATGTGCGTTTCTAGTATGTACAATAGATGCCAAAAATATTATTTTCTCGTTTTGTTACCGATATCCCTGAATTATTTTAAGTGTACAGATAAATACAACCGTTTACTCTAGGTCTAGAAGAAACAGCTATATGTGTATACAAAACAATAACTTCATCCCGATGCAAGGACATCGAGAACAAAACGCAAAAGTCTCAATTTCTGTCGTTTAAAGTGCGTAACTGTGTATAATGTTGTTCATTATAATAAAGGGGCAGGATTGGTTGAGTTATTCATAGTCGTACGCACACAGGCCTTAACCTTCTTCAGGCTCTCAGTCCTCCGCTCTTATTCCAATTATGATTCAATTCCAGGATATTACAATTGCAATCAATATTACGTTTGTCATATACAAGAGGAGTGACTAACGGGAAGAGGGTACAGAGGAAGTAGGACCAGTATGCAGTAGGGTTTCTGTCACACTGACTATAAATCCATCGAGTCCACGAACATCAGCGTGTGGCCAAGCACATTGTTACTTACGAACTTAGTAACACGCATGTATGTATAATTCAGTACATCTTTTCCCATGGTTAGTTAGGGGAGCTAATCGCCTTGACAATTAGAGAGCGACGACAAACTAGCCGTTGCCCTCTGTCATAATAGCGTATTCGAGCGTCGATATTTTCTCATTACCGCACGCCTAATTCATGATGCTTTTATTACATATGATTTTACCAATCGATCAGCATACAGTATTGGTCTAGTTTATTGCACATATGGTCATAACACAAGGCACCCGATCTTTGATCGATCATATTTGTACTGTTTACTCTGTTGTTTTGCTTAATCATATGTAATAAACATGACATGAATTGACCACACGCGGTATCGTGGAACCGTCAGAATGTCCATCGCTCTGGATGCGCCTGCTACGAACAATAAGGGCGGTTAGGCCATTGGACGTTTCTGCTTAGAACATTGTCCCATCGACTCGCCCGGTGGGGACGTATTTGTTCAGCTTTCCCACCCCCAGTGTTGGAATAATTTACAGTTAATATGCAAATGGATGATATGAAATGTGTACGTAGCTCGTACTCAACAACACACTTTACCTGGCCCTTAACGCTACCCCACTGTCCTTTTAAATAAATAAATTTAAACTTAAATTGGAGCCTGTGTTCTAAGTCTACCTCCTTTGTTGCATTATAATACTGAGAGACAAAAAACAGGCGAATGGTCTCAAAGACTTTCACTGCACCGGCGCAGAAAGCTTACGAAGCAAGCGTGATATTATGCAACAGTAAATGCCTGAGGACTTCATCAAATGCCAGTGATTTTGTTATTTGTACAGAGAAATACGGTCTAGTAATATTTACTATCAAGAAAGGGAACAGGGAACGGACTGCAACTATCCTGAGAGGTCGCTTATGTATTACTACCTGGATCTCCTCGGCTCATGTTTATACGGAACTCCACATACACAGTTTATTCAAATGGTTTAGGAACAGCAACGAGCGAAAATTCGTTTATGATTCAAAACTAAGTAAAATCTTCAACGTCCATTTTCCGCTCTATATTTGAATTCATCGGAAATTTGATCAATATTTCCCATCAAAAGGCTTTGTCCACACATAGAACCGTAAGAAATTGCTATATGAAGTTGAATTCCACGTGGGGAAAGACGAATTTGTTTTTCCGGTTACAGACTAAACCATAAACGAATTTTTGCTTGCTACGGTACCAGCTCGATCTACATATGTATATCCATTCCATATCATCCCAGTCAAACATTATCGTCGAAATATCATACGATTGAGCGTGATTATCATCAGCGGTTAGTTTAATTATCAGATTGTGTTCAGACGAAAACCGACGTTTATCGGATAACTAACGTCTAAACGACGTCGGGCAGGTTTATCGTGTGATTGTGATCTTTCTTAGCGGTTAGCTACCGAGCTGTTGGTAAATTATCCTGCGATTAACGTGTGTGTTTATCGTATGATTATAATCTTTTCAGCCATTAGTCACCGGGAGGGTGGAAACTTTTTTTTGGTTTTCGGGTAGTTATCACGTAATCACACTTTATTTAACGATAAAAGCGAATGAAACCCGATCATCTGCAATACTCATTGGATGCATTTCCTATCGACAGACCAGACTGTTATCAACAATTAATGTGGCGCCGGTCTCTAGCACAAGGTATCGTTGCAGGCCGGTTATATCCAGATTCTCGATCAAATAGGTGTTCTGCACCGGTTCAGCATATCGCTAACACAGAGATAGTTCAGAGGTAGACACATTTTTTGTCACGGAAAAATACGCGATAAAATAAAGATAATTTGTTACTTTACATGGATAAATAATATCATGAATTCACTTCATTTATACCAAAGCGAATAGTCACTACAAATCTTTTAGACCATTGACATGAAACTAACTTGAAGAATATAAACGTTATTAAAAATCGACACAAATCATTGACAGTTTCAATTTTTTAAGCTGTCATTGGTTGTGGAAGAATATTAAAAACAACAAAACCAGAAACAGATGTTTCTGTTGATATATGACTTGAAAGTCGAGTTATTGGGACAACAAAGATGGTGTGTATGGCTAAGCGAATCAAGGTAAAGAAGTGACAAGTGTTTGCAACAGAAGCAAATAAATAGAGAATGATAGTGGGGGGACTAGTATTGACGCGGTCCTGGTGACCTCGTTCCTGTCAGCTGTCAATCTTGTGAAAACCGGTTGGATGCGGTAGATAAAGATGGAGAAAGATAGGATTCGGACACTACCTTCCTCAAATCTTCATTAAGCGCCACGACACCGCATGTCGTGGCTGATGACGAATGAGATCGTGGTTGTAGTTTTCACTCTTGTGGCGCAGAGGTTATCACGAATTGTCGTACTTGGCAGCGATGAGTACATTTTTGGGACTTGATCTTTATGTTGCCTACATTACCATATTGCAACATATGAGGACGAGATCTGCCCTTTAACTTGGTTTAGAATTAATATACATAGCAAATAAACCATAATTATAGTCTGGAAACAAGTTAGTTCTCTACCAATTTTACGTTCACGCATCACATTCTTTTCTATTTTATGACAAAGTAGTCCGTTTCAAGAGTAACAGAACACCGCAAATTATATGAATTTGTTAAAGAAAGTTTGTACTTAGGTCTTGGGCTGTAAGCTCATTGTCTTCATAGCGTATTTCCACTCACTGAGAAGGCGATCAATAAGCCATTTTCCACTAGTCTTCAATCACAACAAGCCGGATAGTGACAATCTCCTTTATTTCTTAGATTGGTTACATAATTCTTTTCAAATAGAGTTCAAGACAATGAATATCAATCCACTTTTTGTACTACAACCCTTGCGTACAGTGACAAACCTGATGTCGACGGCTTGTTCCCGAAAAGTTATGGTTTTCACTTTTCCCGAAATATTTATATCATGGAAAAAATGACCGTACAGTGGCGGGAGTCATATTAAAGTGAAAACTTGAGCGTTCAATGCAAATAGAGGGTGTATTCATAGATATGATTTAGTTTATGATTGTCAAAAACGTAACCTTCATTACCGTTGTTTTGATGATTGAGAATCGGCAATTTTCACGAAATCTAACTGAAATTGTGATTGATTGAAGCAATTGCCCAGGGTGTGCGGATTATAGATGAGAGTAAAATGGGACGAATCCTTAAATGGGTTGAAAAGCTGTGATGTCTCTTGCGCTGATCAAGAATCGGTGGGCAATCTACAAAGATAAAAAATATAATATATTTTGATAACAGTCGATCTTCATTAGGGATAACACACAGTAAATTACTAGGGAAACTGCAATATTAGCAGAGGAAATGACAGTTTTCTCAAGTGATATGACGAAGAACGACTAAGGTACTCCCAAATGATAATTATGATGTAATTACTGTCACCAAAATGCTAAATTAAACAAAGAACTTGACAATCTTATTTACTTTTTAAATGTAGCGGCATTTTCATATCCTTGTATTTATCAATGGGTTTGTATAATTACTACTATATGTCGTGACCACTCTGTGGTGAAACATTCAAGAAAAAATAAGGATCCAATTACTTAACGATACAATTGCAATGCTAATAATATAAAAAATATGACTAACAAAACTATACAACAGTGTATGCAATAACAATCGATAAAATAGCTCAAAAAAATTCAGTATTAGTTATTCATCGTATTCACATGTTCATTTTAAACACAGTCTGATATCGTCGATTCATGAATAGTCAATTTCCTTCGGTTATGCTTGGATCATCGATTATCATATTTGCTATAAGATCGATTATCGTCGAACCGCCGGTTATTGTCGGATACTCGACGAAATTCGCCGATAAACTTTTATCGTCGGCTGAACAACGGTAAAAACTGACAACCGACGGTAAGCACCCGATCGCCCGGTGATAAAGTCTGACTGGGATTCCACTTTCCCAGGCTAGAATGGAGGCGTAACCAACACGCTTTTATGAGCGAACCGAAGGTATGGGTTCTCAACAGTCATGCCTAACTGCTGGACCCCTTTTATTGCCCACCGATCGAGGCGAAGCATCAAACTTTTCGTAATGATCCAACATGACTAATTCCGTTGCTTTTATTACACATGAATCAGCTGAAAATGGGACTCACAATATTGGTCTAGTTTGATGAATATATGGACATGACACTCCCCCTCTGTTATGAGAAGTTATTCCGTGACAACGTTTATGTTAGATCGAACATTAGTTTATAATGTGGACAATAATGTATTAATGCATTCACCATGCTATGTATGACTCATCTCCAGCAATGTATCTGTCTACGGAACGGAACTGGTTGCTTTGTCATTTTGAGGTGGTCTTTGTCTCGAATCATCACCACGTTCATTTCGACTAATCACGGAAGCACTACCACTTCATTGTATTCTCATTTTCTATTTGATCATGCATTACAGATTCTTCTAGTTCACCGTATTTTAAACATTCTCCCAGACATATGTTTCCCTTATTAGAGTCGTCAAGAGTTTTTTCCAGTAACAGCTGTTCAACATTTCTTGTCCATATGACATCTTATTTAAATGCAGGTACCATATAAATATTAATACCTATTTATTCGTGAATAGTAGCATCAAGCCATTTAGAGCCCTCTTGTTAATTTTATGCCTTTACATGGTCTCCCACTTAGAACAATGATATGCAAACAGGATTCCTAGTTCTTTAACGTGCATACCTAGGATTAATGCGCTCTTGATTGGCTGGGGAATATCCCGTCACGAAGTGCGGAGTGTTACGGTCTCCGTTTCCCACTCCCAGTGTGAAACGGAGACTTTACGAGCCCACCCTTGATAATTCCGACACCTTATTCAGCTAGACCATTTGAACTTGGATGTTACGTTGAGGAGGGGACATTCTCTATTACTTTCTGGGCAAAGAAATCTAGAAACTCTTCAGACGTGAATGAGCTGCTTTTGCTCGAAACTGTAAATGAAATTAAACTATTGTGAAATAAAATTGTGTGTAACACCTCTAATATTATTACTTCAGAACTTACACTCTTGACAATCTCCGTCTCAATACAATGGGTCAGGGCGCAAATGACCTCTAGAATGATTTCGTTTTGACAAAAAAACATTAATCGATGTGTAACCTGGACCATTTGTGTATGGGCCTCGGCTGTTCGCTCTTCAACGTCTGATTAGGGATTCTGGCATTCGCCGCACACTTAGCTATACCTTGCTTTGCAGACATACCGGGATTGACGTGGTATAGTTCAAACACCTTACATCAGTAGCGCTGTGGTATCACTCCTCCATTACCGTCCATGCATTATGTAATGTCTGACTGGACATAACTGTGGATCCTTTTGGGTCTCCGTGCTTAAGGACTTATCTAAGCCTTTGTTTGACACCAAATCTTTCAACAACAGAACGAGCTCAGTTGATTTTAAGTCATCTTTTGACTCCGAAAATAGAAGTAGCGAGTGGCAATCACTAATGTAATTTCACCCGTCAGTTATATGAATGACTGTAATTATACTGACTCAGTTGTAAGTTCCAACTTTGTAGTCTTGCACTACAATTCACTGGCATAGCTTTTCACGCCCTAGAAGCTTCAACAAATGTCAATTGGAGCGTAATTTTTCTGGGCTATGTTTTGTGTCTTCGAAGCAAATTGAACGATCATGAAAGCCTTATAATGTTTTTTTTTACAGTAAGCCTGCCTCTGTGTCGTAATTGCTAGCATCTGTTTCTATTACTTTTTCGATATTTGGGTCGAACAATTTCAAGGTCTTGGTAACTCTGAATAACTCCTTAATGTTCTGTCTCGGAACATGCTTGACGACTTT
>SDVV010036702.1:0-10922 GCA_016164225.1 Gammarus roeselii
ATACATAAATGTGTGAGTGTGTGTGTGAGCTGCGGATTTTCAATTTTGGCAAGACATTTCTGAATCTTGAACAATCGTATTTCCTGATTCCTGTCTTGGAAAGTTTCAGTGCCCTGATCAGGTACGTCGAGATGGGTAAGGCGAAATAGAATGCAAATAGAGTGCAAATTGTGCCCCTGTTCGTGTGATGGATCGACGCCAAATATAAATGCTAATAGATTTCTGCTCGAGAGAGGGTTGAGAGATTGGATGGCGGTGCAGCTTGTCCCAAGCAGGTTCTTTGGCAATGGGACCGTAAAATTTATGCAACAGCGACTGCCCGCTCCCCCTTTGGTTGATAGGCAACAAGAGTTTGCCCAACCGATGCAAAGCAGTGGTTAGTGAAATTGGTCCATTGCAAAGTTCAATAACATTCCTGTCCGATGGCTGCACCAATGCCTGCAGTTAAAATTTTATAATGAACAAATGTGCCGCAAAAAATCAGAATTTCAGGACGCACAAGAAGATGAAATATCATACAACAAATTCAAACCAAATTGCAGTTGAGTTGGAAGAATCCTGAAGCAAAATAAGCAGAGGAACCCGACGGTATCTCGCAGAATATTGATAGACCCCAGAGTGTTCGAGCTCCACGTAGACAATGTAGCTCTGCCGGCTTGACCACCATTCAGATTTTTCCGTTCAAATTCTCTGAGTAGACGAGTTTGGTTATGTACATAACATTTTGACCGTAATGATGTATCTTCAGTAGCGAGCGAAATTCGTTTATGATTTAAAGTAAGTGACATCGTTGATGTTTATTTTCCGCTCTATATTTGAACTCATCGGAGATTTTATTAATATTACCCATTGAGTGGCTTTGTCTACACATAGTAGTAGAGTATATAGGAGCAAAACGCAATTCTATGCAGTTTTTTTCCGCGGGCGTACTGCGGGGCGATCTTGGGGCGACCATAAATGGGGGGTAGGGGAGATCAAGGCAGTTTTATTCGGGTGCGTATGGAGGGGCGACCATGGGGCAGCCATGAAGATCGGAACCAATTTTGACAAGATTAGTGAAGGAATAAGATAAGGGTTAATTAGCGGTGGGTAGGAGTAGGGCGCAATGCTGCAACCTTTGACTCAAGCGGCTGTACGGTGGTTCGCGCAAAAACGGGGAGCGAGGGCGTAGGGTAGGACGGGAGTCAGTGAGCGGACAGATGGACAGCTTTTGGATTATTCATAAGGTATGTTATTAGGTTATATATTTACATAAGGGTTTTAGCATTTCAATGCTTGGGTACGCTAGGTCACTAACTGTTGCTCGTTATATATATATATATATATATATACTATTTCTCTTGGGTACGATAGAGGAACCCTTTAGGGGGGTGCGGTAGAGGATCCCCTTAGTTGGTGTTTGCTCCTAGCTGTTCTTTGTCTCATAAATTTATTTCCGTGGCACGTTTGTTAAGTTGTGAGTGTATGTATCGTTATATAATTAAAGATGGTTTGAGGATTCTATATATATTTTTTGAACATACATGTTTGTTCTCTTATCTGATTGAGGGCATAATTGACTCATTCGATGCTTGATTGGTGGATTCGTAGCGGTTGGGGTTGGGATATTGTGTCTGTTTTGTTAATTTATCACGATATATTCTTGTATAGGATTAGTGTGGTAGGAATGTCTTATAACTCTATTTGCAGCCTTAGTGTGCAATCGACCCTGTATGGTAACAACCTGATATTGAATTTTAGGCAATGTTCTGTGTTTTCCATCTATTTATTGCATACGTATATAATATCTATAGGCATAGGATGGATTATTAGTCATGTTGTTATTTGAGGGTAATGTATATTATTTCTTAGGATGTTGTATCTTCGTTACGAGATCCTATCTACCCCATATTGCATTATCACGGTTTTTAACCGGATATATCGGTGTTCCATTGACGCGGTTCTCCAATAGCGATAATACCTAACAGATATGGATTTGTTGTAAGTTAATATTTTGTGTTATGTATACATAGTAACGATCGGTTGATATATGTTGAATATGTATTGTTTTCGGAATTTTGAATAGTTATCGCATACTGGGATAGGAATTAAGGATATTTTAGGTTCGCATCTTCCACATTATTTCAGGCATAATTGGTTGGTTATTGCAACATTTTGATATTTTCTATGTACATATGACATTCTGTTACGATTTAACCTAGGTTACCTTGGTTAAGGAGATGTTAATCTATCCCTGTTATGGACTGAGTTCAGCCTAATTTCATCAGATTTTGTTTGTACTATACCGTGTTCGTGTAGAAGTATTCCACACCATTTACTATGGGTTTCAGTTATGTCGCTCGTAGGTCATGGTTGCTCATACACATTAGTTGTTTGTTTGGGTACATGCTAGTTCTTTCTCGTTCATCGCATTTTTTAATGTATGTTTTGGGTATAGTAGAGAATTATTCTTTTTGCTTTGTTATGAATCGAGCGTTTTAGTATATTTTCGTTTGGTTTGTACGTTCTCTGTATAGTTCCCATCTTCGATGTAAGGTATTGGGAATTTTATACAATTTTAGGATCAATTACGTTTTTATCTGCAGTATAAAACATTATTCCAGTTATAATAAGGTACACGTTGATAATTTTTTGTGTTATAAATCTTCTTACATCCTGATACAATATTTGACATAGCTATTATAGATATAGCTTGACATTTGTTACAAGCTCGGTCTTGCTGTTAGGGTATTGTATGTTTATTGTAGGAGCAATCTTCAATATTAAGGAGGAGTTAGAGATTCCTCTAGGCAAGAAATCCGTTCTGCTCATGCCTGTTTATGTAAATAGACCAATTTATTAAGATGGATACCCAATGTAGTACAATTTTACTGTCGATATAGCAGAGTCGAACATCTTATATGGCTAATTTTTGAGTTATTATTGTTGTTGTAGTTTTTTTACACGATAATCATAGGAATGTATGTTTAAGAGGTGTAAGTGTGTACTGCATCTATGTGGAATTTCGTGATTTAACCCTAGCAAGAGTATAGTTGAACGTTTAGAAGATGATTTACTGGATGATGGAGTCCTAGTGTAGAAGTGGTTTACACTTTTTGGTTGTCATTTGAACTTCGTCCAAGTTCAACGTGATTTTGAAATTTCTTGTGGACGTCGGTCTTAAGTTTGATGGATTTGTTAGTGAGGTTACGCAATAAGCTGCTCATCGTTGTAGTGGTTTATTTAGGTTGTTAGTGAACAGAAGCCTAGCTTTTCATGGCCGCACTTCTTGAGACTCATGTCAGCCCCATTCTTGACCACTGTACCTGTGTCTAGGTTCTTAGTTATGTCCAGGATGTGACTTTGCTCGAGGCTGTTCAGAGACGATGGACCGGATGTTACCTCTTAATTTGTTATATATCAGTGCTTGATTGCTGAGAAGTGACCTAGTAAAGCATTGTAGAGTTCGTTGTTATGATACAGTGGGCTTGGATTTTTGTACTACAAGAGGCATAGACTAGGAATTTGTCATGGATTTCAACACGTATCGTAGTAAGATAACGTTATTCGCATGAACTCATTGTTAAACGTCAGTTATTTTGGTATCTCTGTTATGATAGTATATGTGTTTTCATGAACCAGACTACCTTAGGAGTTAAAGTGCAGGATTATTTCTAGTTTTATCATCTGGGTGTGATAGGAATCACCTTATATATCAGTTAATCATTCGTCGGTTAGGGTAGAGTAGAGAATCATATTTAGCTACTTTATAGTTGTTGGTGTATATTTCGATTGTTTATCATAGAAATATATCTGTATTTATTATAAATTCGCTTAATTTCTTGGAATGTTGAGTACAAAATACCCTTATTGGATATTATGATCCAAAATATTGGTAGGTTCTACCTCTCGACATTGGATTCGGCTCCGGTTCATCGTCATCTTGGAAATCTATTCTATCTGATTTAAGTAGAGTGGCCATATTAAAATTCTTTAATAATTTAATGTTCATCTCAATTATGTTATCCGCTTGCACGTCGTTACTAGATGCTTATCCCCGCTCGTCTTACTTTTATAAATGTTTGTGATCTGTTTGCAGTTTAGACACTTAAAAGTCATTGATCAATCCAGGCTTTATTATGAGATTGCGTTCTAATTCAGAATGTATGACTTATTCGAGCATTCACTAGATCCACTGTAGCGTTTTTTCACTAAATGTTTGTGATGACGGCAGTAAACCTAACCCATTCTAACCTTATATTACCAGGAATTGTATATATTTTTCCCCGTTTTCATACCTATCTTAGGTATTTTATCATTGATTTAAGCTTTATTCCTATCAAATCTATCCACTTGTCTCTGTAGTTTTACCAATTTTTAGCAGATTGTGTGCCTACATAATTTTTTTTTCACTTTGCTTGTTACATGTCCAGTGATTTTGATTAATTTCAAGTAATGTTAAGTGATCGCTCGTTATTATATTGTAGAGTTCAAAACGTTTATGTTATCTTTACCGCTTAGGTCAGTGATTGTTATGGATGTTAAAGCGTTAGCGAGTTTATGTATGGTTTTTACTGTTTGAATAAGATTTTTTTCGTAGTGTTGGGTGTGTTGCTCCTACCATTTTCATGTATTATAACAAATATTGAATAAATCCACTTCAACATACCCACTACAGATCTGTAATGTGAGGTCTGCAGTCAACAAGATCTAGGATATAATCCATGCCCAAGGTACATAATTAGCGAAATATATATCAGTGTACGGTTGAATAGATCATATATCAATGAATGCAAAATGAGATACCATACACTGGCAAATACATTAATACCTAGCCAACCTAACCTAACAGTCATCCTAGCAAATAGTTATGTATTTTTATTAAAGTTTGATGCTTATGTTTGATATCGATATGTTTGAAACTCTCCATTTCGGCTGTATATTTATCATATCAAAATCAGTTTGAATACATTTCTCCAAATTAATCCAGCAAACATCCTTTTGCAGTTGTTCAGAGTCCAGAATTGTATCGATATCTCTGTTAAATGTTTGGATGAGACTCAACAGATAGAACCAATTCACTTCAATTTGTTACACTTCTTTTAATGTGGAACAGTTTCACGCGATATTAGGTTCAAATATCTAGTCGTCCTATCCATCTTAACCAATAATTATTTACTTTCACTCAAGTTTGATGGTTATGTACGATATTTAGTAATTTTTTTTTGCGATATACATATCTAATCAGTCCACATACGAATACTTTTTAGGTTTTTTATTTCAATAACACACCATGTACACACATGAACACTTCTGTACACATTTACAAGGTTGTTAGCCTCACTGTGTAGGCACATACACACATTTGTATGCATATACGGCGTCGGGTAACATCTGTAGCATTTTAACTCTGATCTATGATTTTTTCCATTATAACAAAGTCACTCGTTTTAGTTTCAACATATTTAATGTGGACCAGCATCGCATAATGTTATGTGAAAAGAACTAATCATCCTAACCTAACCTTTTCTAACCAAGAATTATATGTTATCGATCATCTTTTCATTCATACATATGTTACTTTTTCATCGTTTTATGAAATATTCATATCCACCCTCTCCACTACGCTCTACATTTTGATCTATCCTATGCAGTTTTGATTCATACTTACAATTTTGATCTAGCAAATTTCATCCATTTTCATATTCAAAATACATCGTTTGTTTTGATTGTTATACATTTTTCATATGATTCTTGATTTTAAATGTTATTCACACTCATCAAAACCTAACCTTACCTAATTTTATGTACGGTATTCAGTCATTGCTATATAAATATGAACCCCTCCATATGACTCTAAATATCCTTTTAACATATATTCTATTTATTTCGTTGTCACTCTCATCCCATATTAGTTACCAGAGAGGACCCAATTTCAAACTTAGATGGTTTGAATGTTACGGGTAATTCATTTGATTTTTGATTTTGATACAATTCTAAATCACTTTAACATAATATTCACACCCATCATAACCTAAACCAACCTTACGTACGGTATTCAGTCATTGATATATACGTATGATCCCCTCCAGATGACTCTAAATATCACTTCAACATACATGTTATTTATTTCGTTGTCACTCTCGACCAGTATTAGTTACCAGAGAGGCCTCATTTTCAAACTTGGATGGATTGAATGCTACAAGTATTTCAAATTTGTATCCAGTTTCATACAAACGGACAGATAGTCTCACACCATGTTTTTCTCAATTTACTTCAATAACTCCACTTGACTCTACAACCTTTGACAACTTGCACCTCTGATTTTAATTTTTCTTCCCTATGATTTTCATATTCTTGACGATGACTTCATTTCAGTTCTGATCGGACTCTGATTTATATCATACCAATCTGTAACACATCTAGAGCATTCACCTCGAGATAGGTTTCTGGCATCATTTCACGCCTTGAAACATATTCTCCTACTGATTTCGAATATTTGATCTTACCTCCTACTGACACGATATTCGCAATCCATTACTCAACTTTTGACTTTAGGATAATATAAACATTTCATTGAGGACATACATAGTTTTATTAGTATTCATTGGCATTATTTACAGGCTTTGCTGGCATCATCATTAACATCTAACTGTTTTTTCAATTTTAAACAGCATAGTTCGTCATCCAACCGTACTTATCATCACTATATTTCAGTATACTCTCAAATCCTTCATGTAATCCATCATATCTTTGATCCGAATACCAAAAGCTGTTCCGGTCCCGTGTGTCCACAAATGTATTACTTCTTCTTCTTGAACCTTAATTATTCGAATCTTCTCCAATTCAATGTTAGTCTGAGCTTCATCATTGAGAAATTTTGAATACGATTCAGTTTTTCTTTTGTTCGTAGGTATAACTTGTTGTCCACTACCACAGCTTTATTACAATCATGATGGAGATTTTCCACTTGGATCATATCAATTTCGAGATTTGCTTCTCTTATTCCCCCTAAACTTACTTACATACGAATGTAACGCGTCCACATTAGTTACCCAAAGCAGACCTAATATTTCCTGCACCCATATATGAATGATATCTCCCACTTTTTTGATTCATGTTTTTCCATTCTGGGATAACTGTTATTTTTCAACACCAGTCAATATTTATTCGATCCGACACATATCGTCTTCGGAGATTTCGTATAAATATTGACTAGTGTTGGGAGTAACAGTTATCTCAGAATGGCAAACAAGAATCAAATGAGTGGGAGATATCCTTTACTTATGGATGCAAAAAAACAGAAGTCTGCTTTGGGTAACTAATGTGAACACGTTACATTCGTATGTAAGTAAGTTTAGGGGGAATAAGAAGAGCAAATCCCAAAATTGATATGATCCAAGTAGAAAGTCTTCATCAAGAATATAATAAAACTGAGGTAGTGAACAACAAATTATACCTAAGAACAGGAGAAAAACTTCATCATATTCAAAATTTCTCAATTATGAAGCTCATAATGACTTCAAATTGGACAAAATTTGAATGATTAAGGTTCAAGAAGAAGAAGAAGTATAACATTTGTGTACACACGGGAACGGACCAGCCTTTGGTATTCGCATCGAAGATTTGATGGAGTATATGAAGGATTTTGAGAGTATACTGAAATATCGTGATGATAAGAACAGTTGGATGACGAACAATGCTGTTTTAAATAAAAATACCGGGTAGATGTCATTGATGATAATAGCAAGGCCTGTAAATAATGTCAATAGATACTTTTAAAACTATGTATGTCCTCAATGAAATATTTATATTATCCTAAAGTCGAAGGTTGAGTAATGAATCGCAAACATCGTGTCAGTCGGAGGTAACATCGAACTGTCGAAATCAGTAGGAGAATATGTTTCAAGGCGTTAAATGATGCCAGAAACCTATCTCGAGATTAATGATCTAGATGTGTTACAGATTAGTATGATATAAATCAGAGTCCGATCAGACCTAGAAACGAAGTCATCGTCAAGAATATCAAAATTATAAGGAAGAAAAATTAAAATCAGAGATGCAAGTTGTCAAAGGTTGTAGAGTCAAGTGGAGTTATTGAAGTAAATTAAGAAAAACATGGTGTGAGACTATGTGCCCGTTTGTATGAAACTGGATACAAATTTGAAATACTGTTAGCATTCAATCCATCCAAGTAACTAATAAGGGTCGAGAGTGACAACGAAATAAATAACATGTATGTTAAAGTGACATTTAGAGTTGTCTGAATGGGATCATATGTATATATCAATGACTGAATACCGTACGTAAGGTTAGGTTAGGTACTAATGGGTGTGAATAACATGTTGAAGTGATGTAGAATTGTGTCAAAATTAAAAATAATACGAATTACCCGTAACATTCAAACCATCTAAGTTTGAAATGGGTCCTCTCTGCTAACCAATATGGGATGAGAGTGACAACGAAATAGATAGCATATATGGTAAATTGATACTTAGCATCGTTAGGAGGGGTTCATATGAATTCAGCAATGACTGAATACCAAACATAAAGTTAGGTTAGGTTAGGTTTTGATGAGTGTGAATAACATGTAAAATCAAGAATCATATGAAACATGTATAACAATAAAAACAAACGATGTAATTCGCATATGAAAATGGATGAAATTGGCTGGATCAAAATTGTATGTGTGAATCAAAACTAACAAAACTACATAGGATAGATCAAAATGTAGAGCGAAGTGGAGAGGGTGGATATGCATATATCATAAAACGATGAAAAAGTAACATATGTATGAATGAAAAGATGATCTATAATACATAATTTTTGTTCGGAAAAGGTTAGGTTAAGATGATTAGTTATTTTCACATAACATGACGTGAAGCTGGTCCACACTTTATATCTTGTAACAAAAACGAGGGACTTTCTTCTAATGGAAGAAATCTTAGATCAGAGTTAAAATGCTACAGATGTTAACCGACGCTGTATATGCATACAAATGTGTGTATGTGCCTACACAGCGAGGCTAACAGCCCTGCAAATGCGTACAGAAGTGTTCATGTGTGTACATGGTGTGATATTAAAAAAAACGTAAAAAGTATAACTATGTGGAGTGATTTGATACGTATATTGCACAAAATGATTACTTACAACGCACATAACCATCAAACTTGAATGAAAATAAATAATTATTGGTTAAGATGGATAGAATGACGAGATATTTGAACCTAACATCGCGTGAAACTGTTCCACATTAGAAGAAGAGTAACAAATTGAAGTGAATTTGTTCATTTTGATCCTACCTGTTGAATCTCATCCATACATGTAACTGAGATATCGATGTAATTTTGGACTCTAAACAACTGCAAAAAGATATGTGCTGGATTAAATTGGAGCAATGTATACAAACTAATTTTGATATGATAAATATACAGCCCAAATGGAGAGTTTCATACATATCGATATCATACATAAGCATCAAACTTGAATAGAAATACATAACTATTAGATGGATGAATGTTAGGTTAGGTTACCTAAGTCTTAATGTATGTGGCAGTGTATGGTATCTCTTTTTGCATTCATTGATATTGCATCTATGTTGTCGTACATTGATATATATTTCACTAATTATGTACCTCAGACTTTGATTATATCCTAGATCTTGTTAATTGTGGACCTTACAATACAGATCTGTAGTACATATGTTTGAATGGATTTATTCAATATTCGTTATGATAGATGAAAATGGTAGGAGCAATACATCCAACACAGCGAAAAAAATCTTATTCTAACAGTACAAACCATACATAAAACTTGCTAACGCTTTGACATCCATAACAATCACTGACCTAAGCGGCAAAGCTTCGGTCATTTTTTGCTAGTTCTTTCTGAACCAGAAAGAACTAGCATGTAACCAAACCAACAACTGATGTGTATAAGATACCAAGACCTACGATCAATATAACTGAAATCTATAGTAAATGGTCTGGAATACTTCTACACGAACACGGTATAGTACATACAAAATCTGATGAAATTAGGCTAAACTCAGTCCAAAACATGGATAACCAAACTTATCTTCAAGTAAAGCAACCACGGGTAAATCGTAACATAAAGTCATATATACATCAAAAAAAACAAAATGTGGAGGATGCGAGCCTAAAATAAAGTAAATTTCTGAAACTCTATGAGATAACTATTAAAAACTCCGAAAACAATACATATTCAACATAAATCAACCAATCACGACGTAGTATACATAACACAATATATTAACTTACAATAAATCCATATCATTCAGGTATTCCGGCTATTGGAAAACCGCGTCAATGGAACATCGATATATCTGGTTAAAAATCTGGATAAAGCAATATGGGGTGGATGGAATCTCGTAACGAAGATACAGCATCCTAAAAAATAATATACATTAACCTGCAAACTACCTGACTAATACTCCATACTATCCCCATAGATATTATTTACACATGAAATAAATCGATGGAAAACACAAAACATTGGCTAAAATTTAACATCAGGCTGGTACCATACAGGGTCGATTGCACACTAAGGCTGCAAATTGAGTTATAGGACATACCTAGCACACTAATCCTATAAAAGAATACATAGTGATAAATGAACAAAACAGACACAATATCCCAATCCCAACCCCAACCCCTACGAATCCACCAATCAAGCATCGAATCAGTCATTATGACCTCAATTAGTTAAGAAAATAAACATGTATGTACATAAAATAGATATAGAATCAATAAATCATCCATAAATATATAACGATACATTCACTCACAACGTAGCAAACGTGCCACGGGAACAAATTTATAAGTCATAGATCAGCTAATAGCAAACTTACCTAGTTTTCCAGGAGCGCTTCCAACCTTCTGCCTAGGGGGATCCTCTACCGCACCCACCAGAAATCGTATATA
>SDVV010036703.1:0-10921 GCA_016164225.1 Gammarus roeselii
ATGACGGGGGGGGGGCCCGGTCATTATGACGCGGCGGGGGTAAACCAGTGAAAACTGTCGGGCTCTGCTGCTGACGACGGTTCCTCGGGCTGCACTCGGGACCCAGAGTGTAAGTTGAGGGGCTACCGGCCGGACCATTTAGCACAAAAGGGCTAAGTTGTGTGAGTGTGAGAGGTGCGCCTTGCCGTCGGCCACCCCCCATTCTGGGGGATGCGGCCTAGTATCTGTATCTGTAGTAAGAGCCATATGCTTTAGCATTGCGCTTCTGCTTTTTATTCGAAAGAATCTTGAAGATAAAACATTACAGAGATGTATTTACGAGAGAATCTTGATAACATTCGTTGAACGTGGTTTTCGACTGATTTAGACCTTTGTGTCTTTCAACCTTACTCAGGAATTTCTCGACTTTTTAGTTCCTCGACAGTACCCGAGTTTTTAGGTAAAAATCTGGCTAAATGTCTGCTAGGTAAAGCGTGGCGCGTCTCCTGCGCTTGGTAGTAGTAGTGGTTGCTTCAGTTTTCTACCAGAGTCCAAACGCGATGTTAATGTAGACTCCCCCGTAGAGCAATTCTAGAGTGGCAAAGTAGGTGCAGCGTAGATTACGAGAAGGGTCAACGCAGATTCCGAGTATGTTCACAGTAGATTCCGAGTAGTCTTAACGTAGGCTCCGAGTAGGTTTAACGTAGATACAGAGTAGGTTTAACGTAGATACAGAGTAGGTTTAACGTAGATACAGAGTAGGTTTAACGTACATTTGGGAGGAGGGAGCAAAGGTTCCAGGATTCAGAGGGGCCTCAAGAGGGTCCCACAGTTTCTCAAGAGGGTCCCGAAGGGCGTCAAAAGTGTCCCAAAAGGCCCCAGAAGGGTCCAAGTGGTCCCCCCAAATCGTCCTGGTCTACCGAGTCCCCAGGATTCCCGAAACCCCGGCGCCCCCGAGTACCCCCTTTCCTGGGTCACCTTGTCTCAACCAACCTCGATATATATAAAGAAAAACAATGCAAAATTTATCATCATGAAAAAAGAACAGAAAAATAATAGAGCCCAAGAAATAAGAAATTATAAAATACTAAAATAAAGTGTTAATGATCTATAAAATGAATTATCATCAATCCACAGCAATCCTGAGCTTGGGAGTCTAAATCTCTTCTAGGTACAGCGGCGTCTCCCGCCTCCCGCTGTCTCGGCCGGCCGAAACCCCCAAACCCCTCCCTATCTATATAAGCGAGATCCACCGAGCTCCACCATTCATGAGGGCTGGCGAAGCTGCTTCCCGTAAGAAGTGTATTGTTAAGATGGCAGGGGGAGGAGGAGGCCCCATATGGCTCTTACTACGTTACAGAGGAATAGCTTTTTATCAAGAGAATCGAGATAACAAGTTATTTTATCTTCCACTTCATAAGAGCTAAATGGTTTAGCATAGAAATGACTATCATACAGCGCAAGCTGGCCGATGTCAGAAGAACACAGAATTTGGAGGGAACGGCTGCATTTCAAACTGGGTATTCCCAAAGAAGCGCTTGCCGTGTAAGGGAATGATAACACATTTGTCCAAATGGTGGTAATGACTGCAATCATACGACAAGACAAGTAATGCTTGGTGCCTACGGCAGCCAATACATTATCTCATAGCGGCTAGACCATATGCGGGCATAGAGAATGAGCAACTATATAGTAATTATGTACATCAATATATACTGCCTTCTAGCACGAGTGTGAATGAACAGCCAGGTGGTGGCAGTAGAATCCTCAATATTGAAGTATTTAACATGTGTACCATAGCTAATATGGTAACCTTGCCATACAGTGAGTCGAATAAAGTAAATATATTCGGAGGAATCCGACGTAATCCTTATCCTAAAGCCGTAGCGTTGAGTACTTCATAACGTTATGGTGAGATAATCTATACACGTACCCTATAATATGTATCAAAGTCTCTGGCATTAGCTAGCGTAATGTCACAAACCATTGAAGAGAGAGGGACTATCCACCTGGTTGTCATTGGAACTCAAGGCTGGTTAGGGTTCCCCACTGCAACTAAATAATTTTTTTCTCTTTTTTAATGGAAGATGCCTCGACCATTTATTTCCTAAGGCCCCCTAAGAGTAGGGAGACCTCTGTCCCCATCACTCGCCAGAAGTTGTGGCATCCAACCATACTACTACCGCCTCCAGCCCTGTTGGAGTAACGGCCTACCACCTCTACCTTAACAAAGATCCGATCTATAACTCCCCGAATTGATAGGCTTACAAGCTAATTGTACACTCAAAGCGAATGGTACTTGTGCCCCAACACGTGGGGTGACTTCCAAAACTCATTGGATATGAAGTCTTGGAGAGGGACCCCACGCGTCCAAGCGAGAGATGAGGCAGATTTCCTGGCGTCGTGGGCTTTAGTGGAGGTATGCGGTGTGACTTCATTGATAAACGAGCAGATGTAATGCCCCACCGATGATGTCTTGAGTGGTTTGCCTGAAGTAGGATGGATGAGCAACCAGTAATTGTTCGACGGACATCGTGCTACGTAGGAGTTCAGTATGGTCACAAAGCCCAGGCTGTGTGCCCGGACCTCCGGCAGTAGTGAGGCGATAGAGATGAGCGGTGGCGTGTGTGTGAGGGTCTGGTTTCAATACTGGAACTTGTCAGCGGTCAGAACGAGCGCGCATGGAGAGTTCTTGAAGAAATGTAGTCCCGTGCGTGCCGTTGCTGAAATCTCAGAGACCCTGTTTCCTGCTGCGAGAGCGACGAGCAACAGTCTTCTGAAAGAGCGCCAATACTGACGTCGTTTGAGTAGTGAAGCGAGGAGAGGCGATCATGTCAAGAACAAGCTCCAGCTTTCACTGCGGCACGAAACGTCTTTGTGGTGGGATCTCGTGAAACTGGGCCTTTGCCAAATCCTTGAAGATCGCCACGCGGGTCGTGACGCTAAACCCATGATAGAGAGGCAAATGAAACGCCTTCCTGTAAGCCAAAACTGTACGAGGAACGAGCTGTTTCTATTTGCCGGCATAGTGCAGGAACGGGAAGGAGGTGGACTGGTTGATGGACTGCACCTTCGTGGCGCATAGCCCCACTTGGAAACGAGTCCAGTAGCTTTTGGTATTGGCGTTGTGTGGACTGCCTGTGCGTGTTGACCAGGGTGTCTGCGAGCGTTCTATTGTATTTGATGGTGAGCACTGTTTTGAAGAACTTGAGGCGAGATAACTCGAGAGGGGTGGTGATGTTAGAGGCAGCTCCCTGCTTTCGACGCGCTTGGGACACGTCGAGAGCGGGCGAAAGGTCGCTGAAGGACGCGATGACCTTGGGCCCCCACAGTGCGTTGGGGTGGTCGAACACCACGAGGATGCCGCTGTAGCGGTACGTCTCTAGCTTGTGGGGCACCTGGTGGATCAGTCTGTATGGAGGGAACAGGTGTATATATTTCCCTTCACTGAGTCCAGTCGCATTGGAGGGAAAACACGAAAAATGCTCGTGGGAGATGAAACGGGGCTGCAAAAGGTGAGAAGTTGTTGTTTCCCATATGCACGAAAAGGTCTATTTGCCTAGTCCCGCGCAGGGCAGAGAGGAAGGCGAGGCCTTGAAGCATCCGCGTCCACTCTTTTTCTACTGGTAGGAGGCGTGAGAGCTGATTGGACTGGCCCAGACATTCTGCGATCCTGGAAGGTAGGTCGCAAGAAGTGCGAAGGTAGGTCGCAAGAAGTGGCACCTCAACACGCGGATTGTAGTGAGGTGCCAATGAGCTCGTGCACGCCGCGCAATGTACGATGACCGGCGATTTCTTCGATTTAACATGGAGAATACATCACAATGGCGACCAGCGGCCGTAAGATTGCTGGTCGCTGCAGCGTAGTCCCCGCTCGTCGCCCAATGCGATCGTCCACAGGAGGTGCTTCGGTGGAGGCATTACGAACGGGACGTGGTAGTGAAGGAAAGCCTCGCTGCTCCAGTGCTGTACCGCGCGGCGGTAGGGATTGTTGAGATGGCTCGTCTTGCTGGATAGGTGCAGGGATCGTGCTGCGAACACCACTCCGTTGAGAAAGTTGTGAGCATGGCGTGCGTAAGGTGTTCGTTCATACATAAGACCGAAGGAACTCTGATGCTGTCGAAGCGAGAGAGTTCTGCCGGGAAGAATCTCCGTGGCCATGTCCTGTGGCGGTCGATGTGCTGTGAGGTCGGGGCGATGGGCCCGGCCTCTCCATTGAGTGTTACCTCTAGGAAGTCGAACTGCTGGGTGTGTTCCAGAATAGACTTCTCCAGGTGAACGTGGCAATCGAGCTGGAGGAAAAATTCGCAGGACGCCTGGGTGATGCGCCGGCAGTGATGTGCCGTCGGTGCCTAGAGCAGCCAGTCGTCGATGTAGAAGGCCGCGTCTATCCCTTGCTGGTGGAGCCAGCGAAGGGATAGTTTCGCGATCGTAGTGAAGACTTTTGGTCCCAGGTTGAGGCCGAATGGGAGGGTCAAGAAAAGCGTTGGCTTCGTTGTTTGACAGCCAGAAACTCTTGGAACCTGGGATTAGTAAGGACGTGTGGGAGAGCGTCCTTGGTGTCCAACTCGGTGAACCAGAGAGGGAACTTCAGCTCCGCTCGTATTCGTTGCAGGTTGGAGCCTCAAAACGCGGTTATTGGGACGTATTTGTTGAGTTCTGAGAGGTCGATCAATAGGTGATTCCCTCCCGGAACCTTGGGGACCGCATAGATAAGAGATGCAGAAGCAGGTTGTTTGGGCCCTGGCGTGATTACGGCTTTGCGCAGAAAGTCTAACACGGTGCGAGACAGTGTAATCGAGAGGAGGGGGTCGTGGCACCCCTCTCATAAGAAGCCTTTGGACAGGAAGCGTTTGGCACAAAGCGTGGCTTCGCACCCGTGTGCTTGGTGACTCCTGAGGGCAGCAGAAAGAGCGTTAGTACTTACGGGAAGGGGAGCGGTGCCGCTTTCAACAGTCACCCGAGGACTTGGAACGGCGTGGAGTGCTCATACAAACAATGCAGTGACTGCGGGAAACTTGCGTGCCCTCCGTAAGACGGGATCACAGTTGCGAGCAAGAATACCCGTCAGTGACGCGCTGAGGAACTAGCAATGCAGGGTCTGAGCGACCTGGGCGAGGAGCTGGAGATCCTTCGTACATACTTCTGCCGGGATGTGTTGGAAAGAAAAAGCGTCTTGCCCCTAGTGGTCTCGAAGTGAGCCTGTGGGGGGACGATCGGTGCGTTACCAAATTCCCTCAAGGCCCGTATTCTCGATTCTATGGCAGTTGTTGAAAGTCTAAAATGACAGAGGAGCTGACATTGTTGCCGTGGGTGGTGGTGCACGGATGCCAGTTTTGGGAGAAAGACTTGTGACGGACATTACCAGGGAAGAGGTGCAAGAGACGGTGGAGGCGATGAAAGCATAGCAAGCCTCTTGTTTCGATGGCGTTGCGACCGAGTCCCTGAAGAAGGGTGGAGTAACGATTGTCAAATGGTTGGTGAGGTTACTGAACTAGTGTTTTGTGGCAGGCGCGGTACCGATTGAGTGGCGCAATGCCTGCATTGTTCCGCTATATAAGGGCAAAGGAGATATAAATGAATGCTGCAACTCGAGAGGTATCAGTCTGATATGTTCGATTGGTTAGTTGTACGGGAGAGTGCTGATCAAAAGAATTAGAGACTGTACGGACTGCGTAATTGGAGAGGAACAGTGTGGCTTTAGGAGTGGTAGAGGGTGTGCTGATCAGATTTTTGCAGTGAGACAGGTCTGTGAGAAGTACCTTGCCAAAGGAAAGGATGTAATCTGGGCCTTCATGAATCTAGAGAAGGCATACGACAGGATTGACAGGGAAGCGCTGTGGAGGGTGTTGCGTTTGTATGGAGTGGGCGGACATCTGTTTAAAGCGGTGCAAGCGAGTGATTTTTTTCACAGTAAAAGTGGAACTGAGACAAGGCTGCGTGATGTCTCCCTGGCAGTTCTTCCTTTATATGGACGGAGTGGTCAGGGAGGTGAACGCAAGTGTGCTGGGTCGTAGCTTGGAACTGTTGGAAGCGAATGGGCGAATTGGCAGTTGAGCCAGTTGCTATTTGCTGATGATACGGCCCTGGTTGCGGATTCAGAGAAGAAGCTATGTAGACTAGTGTCTGAGTTTGGTAGAGTGTGTGAGAGGAGGAAACTTCGAGTGAACGTGGGAAAGAGTAAAGTAATGAAATGCTCGAGGACTGTCGATGCGAGCAAAATTAGTGTCTCTCTAAATAGATAGCTCTTGGAGGACGTTGTGTTTCAAATATTTGGGCTCCCATGTGGAGATAACTGAACTAGTGGAAACTAAAGTGAAGGCGCGAGTGAAGGAGGGGGTGTAAAGTGTTGGGTGCAATGAAGAGTGTAGTGAGCTGTAGGATGTTGGGGATGGAAGCAAAGAGAGGGTTTATGGGGGTGTTGTTGTCTCAACTGTGCTCTACGGAGCCGAGACTTGGGGGGTGAAAGCAAAGGAGAGAAGAAGGTTGAATGTTTTCGAGATGAAATATTTGAGTAGCATGGCTGGAGTAACGCTGAGAGACCGAAACGACGTGGTTCCGGTCGGTGAAGAAGTTGGAGGACGGAGTGGATTCGCGTGTTCTGAGATGGTTCGGGCACATGGAGAGGGTGGATGGAGGGAGATTGGTGAAAAGGGTGATGAATGCGGAGGCGAGTGGTCGCAGGCCTAGAGGTAGACCGAAGTTTGGGTGGATGGATGACGTGAAGCAGGCGTTAGGAAGGAGAGACATGAATGTGGAAGTAGCGAGAGAGCGTGCAATGAACAGACGTGAGTGGAGAATGGTTGATTTTGACGCTGCTTTGACGTGCTTTCCCGCCTTTGGCATCCCGCGTGTCGGGATGGTCGTGGGAGAGGAGGCCCGGCCATTATGACGCGGTGGGGCAAACCAGTGAAAACTGTCAGGCCCTGCTGCTGACAACGGATCCTCGGACTGCACTCGTGACCCGGAGTGTATGGTTGCGGGGTTACTGGCCGGACCCTTTAGCACAAAAAGGCAAAGTTGTGGGAGTGTGAGCGTATGAGGGTGTGAAGTGCGCCTTGTCGTCGGCCGCCTCCCTTTCTGGGTGATGCAGCCCAGTGTCTGTATCTGTGAAATTAATAAAACGAAGAGGACCGAGATGCCGTAAAAATTCATGTATTTTACGACAGGAGGCCGCGCCACTTCCCAACCTCTGTAACCTCATCTCCACGGTACTACCATTGTTAAATACGGTCTGCAACTCAGCACAGCAAGCTGTTAGAGCCACCTCTAGCAAGCAGTCTCTCACGGTACCACAAGTATTGTTATGTACGGGTCTGCCACTGAGCACCGCTTTCAGCGTACACAACTGTTAGGGCAATCTCCACGGTACCAAGATACCCACGTTTTGCAGTGCCATTGCTGGAGGCCCCCATGGCGTTGGACTTGGGCATGTCCAGCTTCTCGAAGTCGTCATCCCACTGAGACGAGGGCGCCGGGGAAGTTTTGTCTGTTCCTGCAACACAGCAAGTGGCTCGAAAGTTGCACTACTGTTCATGATATCAAGCGCGACATGTCCTAGGGATGAAAATTTGAAATAGATAATCATGGATAGACGGCAGAAGTTGTTCAACTGATTACATATATACATGGAAGCAAAAAATATGTTAAATGTTTTCATAATAGGGAATTAGGATTTCCAAAACATTGAGATCGAAGGCTCTGCATCCCCAGAGAACAAGACAGTAATGCATGAACTCGCATTGCTCTGAGTGGGTGCCTTCTTCTTTGCAGGAATTTTGTAATCAAGTCTAGCAAAATTAAAATTCCCAGTTACGAATCCCTTGTTAGGCCCAGGTGTAAATGTTATCGTTTTCAATAAGCCGTTTTACGACCACAAACGCATTTTAGTCGACTTTAACCACTTCAAATTATGAATTCCACGTTAATTGTAGTTTGATTTTGGACAAATTAGTTGCCCAAAATGGAGGTGACAAGAGCAAGGTTAGGAGACGCCACAAGACCTGGAGGCTCGGCAACGCAACGAGGGCCGATGGGAAGATTTCTAAGTATAAAATGTAGCAGGAAAAGTGACTTGCACACAGTAAGTTCCTACCGTGAGAACAGCACTGGGAAGAAGAGGAGAGTTGTAGAGAAAAGTTACGTCAAATAAAGATCGCAAAGTGCAGTGACTCAAACTGTGAACGGCTATCGCGTGCTCCTCAATAGCGCGGTTCTCGACCAGAGACTAAATTTTTCTAGATTAGAGTGATGTGGTTTCCTACTGTGTGGTTACGAGTATTTGAAGAGAACAACAAGCCTATTGTCCCAAAGTAGGTTGCACTTTGATAAGGAGATCAGTTTTGAATTTGAAAGTCTAAGTCATTGTGAAATCAAAGTCAGTTATAATCGAGCAACAGTCGAAGGTGTGCATGGGTGCCCCAGTAGGTACAGTACCTCCTTCGGTGCTGGAGATTAGATTTCGGTGTAAGAGGTTTTGTAAAGCGCTAGATTAGATTAGGGGCCTATCTCCATCAAAGTTACGACGTAGGCCCTCCCATAGGGCACGAAGATCGTCGATTCTGGTAGGTTTGCAGAACTGACCATCGTAATTTAATTATTTGGGTGTTTCAACAGTGGCACACAAGCAAGCTGACGCATACATGAGCTAAACTTCAACGAGAAGTGTTTAAACGAAGGAATGCAAACAGATTATCGTATATTAAGGTCTAATGCACTAGCGGTTGATGGATATTTGGTCTCTTCTGTCGGAGAACTTTGTCAACCAAGGCTATGACCAGAAACATTTGTTGTTTGCTTTGTGGCAACATGTCGTTCCGTAGGCATGTTATATGGAAGTTGATGATGAGGGACCAATCTCAGTAGTGTACGGTAATGTTTCTTTTTTTTAATTGTTCTTGTTGGGTATAAGCCAGTCTAGCAAGAGAATCTGCGAGCTGACTTCCTTTGTTCCCACGTTTCCTAATATACCGTAGAATTCAACCACTTGGCCAGGCTAGGGACATTGTGAAGATATTGCGTTGCACTTTACGTAGAGCGGAGTGTTCATTATGAAGGTATTTAGCGTTTTGAGCTGATTGAGGGCACTCCGATTGTTTGAGGATATGACGAATTTGTGGAGCCGATCTGTTTTTGTGATTGAGATGGCTAGTCCGCGTGCGTACGACTCTGCAGATAATACAGAGGCTACTTGTTGAAGTGTAGCCGAATGTTATGTAGCCCCACCCACTGAGCAGCTCCCACTACGCAGTACTACGCAGGTGTTTTTTAGGCCGTCAGTGTAAATTTGGCCGTCATCTGCATTTTGTTCCTCGAATTGTACTGAAAACTCTCGACATAAGTAAATGTTTACAAGTGTAGGAAGACAACAATAGGCCTATTGGCCCAAATTAGGTTGCCTTTTGATAGTAAGAGGATTTAGTCTGGAGAAAAACATCTAAGAAAGCTTCGTGTGCCATTTCTGTTTTTAAAATATCAAGAAATGGAACGGTTTAGCTATTTATCGGCGATTTAAGTAGACCTTATCGAGCTGTGACTTGAACGTTTTGATTGTATTGCTGTTTACAACCTCCGCTGGAATTTTGTTTCATTTTTCGACAATTCTATAGGTGAAGAAATTGCGCGTGATGTCGAAGGAGAAACGCTTCTCAACGATTTTATATCATTTGTTCACAGTCACTTCGTTTGTATCTAAAGTGAAAAGACTCGTTCGGTGAACGTATTCCTTGCCCTTCATAATCTTCCACACTTCGATCAAGTCGCCTCTGACTCGACGTTTCTCTAGCGAATTAGTTTGAGCAAACGTAGCCTGTCTTCGTATGATTTATTTCGCAGCGAAGGGACGAGTTTGGTAGCTCGGGGTTGAACCTTATTTAATTTGTTAACGTCTTTTCTAAAATATGGAGCCCAGAATAGAACGGAATACTCGAGATGCAGTCAAACAAATGCATTGCAAAGCTTGAGCATACTGTCTGGGTTTTTGTATGAGATAGTTTGATTTGATTTGGGCCTCATTTCCACCAGAGCCTCAGCGTGAGTCGTAATAGGCTCCCACGTAGGGCGCGACCGTCGTTGGTTCAGGTAAGTCCACACGGCCTCGCGTGCGAAAATATTAGTTTTGTCAAGATGAAGTCAGTACATATTTCAATTGTGGCATATTCGCGTACTAGCGCGGACGAGAGAGTCAAGAGTTAATGCTTATCTCCGTAAAATGTGTTGTTATTTCTGTGCGTAATGGGGTGGAGAGACCTCATTTGCAGAGGTGTTAGAGGCTTAGACAGCTTTGTATAGTCCGGTGTGTTTTCCGAAAGCGATAAGCTTTTAACGATAGGTTGGGTCCGTGAGTAGGCTTTGTAGGTTGCACGGGGGGATCTAGAAACGCTCGTCGGGCTACCGCGAGTGCGTTGTAATCCATCAGTATGTGTTTCACGCTGATAGGCAAGGTGTTTCACGGCAACAGGGGCAAGGTGGCGCGTTTGGTCCTATGTCGACATCCATCAGGTGGTTGTGAGTTATCCACGTGTGTCCCGTGCACAAGCGGTTGATGAACACTTGGTCTTCTCTGTTGGTGAACTTTGTTTCCCATTCTCCGACTGAGGGTTTGACTGAAAGCATTTTTTGTCCACTCTGTTGCCACATTTCATCATTTCGGGTGATGTTATATGGGAGTTTATGATAGGGAACCAGTCCCGGTAATGTATTGCAAAAAATTGTTCATAGTGAGTAGATGCCAGTTTAGCAAGCGAGTCCGCAAGTTCGTTTCCTCTTACTCCCGCGTGCCCGGGGATCCAGCAGAATTCTACTGCCTGACCCGTCTCGGTCATCACAAAGAGATCGTGCTGCACTTTACGTAGAACTGGATGTTTGTAGTGCAGTGTTTTAAATTGGGCGAGGACACTCAGACTGTCTGAGAATACGACGTATTTGGGGAAGCGATGTGTTT
>SDVV010036704.1:0-10921 GCA_016164225.1 Gammarus roeselii
TCTTTATATAAAATAAAACAAATTTTGAGGTTGTTATTTCCACTTTATATTCAGCAGATAACAAGGTGGCAAAATCATCATTAACACCAATGGTTATTATAAAATCCTAGATAGCGTGATGCATTTATCAGTTTACTCCAACCAACCAAAAACAATCCCAACATATCTCGATATGTTAAAAGCATGGAATCTGCATTTGATTGCTATCATTTCCCAGGTCACTGAGAAGCGTTACATCCCGAGTACAGGTGACGCTGTGTTCGACCCTCTCCTCCAATGGAACAAAGGACAGTCGGGCAGGCAGAGTAATACAGACGGTCATACTACACAATCCATGGCTTTACAAGAACTGTCCGGCTTCCCTTTCTGTACGCGTTGGAGTATTGAAGTAACCTTATGTGTTCATTGAATCGCCCGTAGGATTAGGAAGGTACTAATGGGTGCTCAGCGAATGGGCAACGCTGCGCAGAATGGATAATATATTAAATATAAATAATGACCTTATCGTCATTTATATGGGTTAAATAGTGAAGGCAATTAGGTAAAAACCGCCAAATTCATGAAGGAATTGAATTGAAATTGGCGGCTTCAAATGATGTTTGTTGATTACAAACGGGTTACTTGTAACAGAATGAAGCATTTACAATAGTTGAACTTTCATTAAGTAGAAACAATGGGCTTTAAATAAAAATTTATGTCAATTTGGTTTTAGAACTAGGTATCGAAAACGTGGTAGTAAATAAGTATATACAAAAAATAATTAATTATGCTCTGTAAATGAAAGTTCATGCAAGTTTAATTCAGGAAATTATTTACGTACCGCGAAGTGGACAATTGAATTCGTCTGAACCATCCAAACAATCCTTGAAGTTGTTGCATCGCGACGAATTCTTAATGCACTGAGAGTTGTCGCAGAGGATGCCCAAGGAACAGGATTCTGGCAACAGTCACATCAGGGAATATGATACTTTTTTGAATAGCTGACATATGACAGATAGGTATTAGAGCAAATTTATTAAAGAAATACAACGCATGCCTTGGTGCACAAATTACACCAAGAGAAGTAGAATACCCCCTAGTGACATGGGGTGCTGATTGCGAATCATTTTATAGAGAGCGTGAAATGGGAACAGCCCGGATCATGGATATTACACAGGTCTAACATTGTTTCTTATTATGAGTGATTCAATAATTGATACTGAAGACGAATAGAAGTAACTGAAATCAGCACGTTATTTTTCCAATCGACTTGGATTTGTTCAGAGAGTTTTGCTAGGTGGCGCAACGAGGTTTCCGAGCACCCGTATAAGGTGATTGAGACGACCTCGCGCGTGATGACATTCACCCCATAGTACCCACATGATTGCTTCTGTATTACAATCACAATTGCTGCTCAATAATTGCTCCCGGGAGGTTGTCCACGTCGAGCTTCAATGCACTACAGCTTGTTTGCTACATTTGATTGAACTTTTAGAACCTCAGAAGCAACGATTTGGAAAATCGTTGCGCAAGCAACGAAAAAGTTTTTTTTTTTTCGTTAAATATTGCTGATGATATTAATCCTGAAAATGTTTTGCGCACAGTGTCCAACAAACAACCATAAGAGACTTCTCACGAGCTCAAAATGTAACCTTTAGACTTTCATGCTTGTTAATAGTCAAACTCAACTCCCAATCCCCTACCAAGTCATCGACGTGATAATTACCGAGTAATTCTACTTGTTTGACCATCAAATGTGGCCAAATCGAGAGTGCCTATAGTTCTAGAAGTATGAGATCTGACAGCGTGTTTGATTCCCTCCACGCTAAACGACCGTTTCAGTAGAGCGCCATTGGACTCTCAGTAAGATAAAGATTAATTTGCAAATGGAAAATTTAAATGCATTTTCGATTTAAAATTCACATCATCGAATGATCCTAATTGATGCGTGTCTGATTTAGGGGGGCGACAAAATCTGCTTGTTAACAAAATAGCATGGCGACTTGAGCCTGGGCCCCTAGTGGAACATGTGGCCAAATCAAACGCTCCTGTGCGAAATCAGAGTGAAAGCCCGTTCTTTCGTAATGGTAAAGGGTACTTACTCAGTTAGCAAACAGTGTCAGATACAGAACAGAATAAACCAAAACTGTATTCGGCGAGATGTGACAACTGTTCAATGAAGTTTGCTGCGTCGAACACCTTAATAGCCATTTTCCGAACCTTGACGGTGGTCTATTTTATTCATTGACTGCCTTAAGTTTACCTACCCAACAAAGCTTCTAATGGATGTAGTTGTAAATCCTATTATAAAAAGAAAAACAAAATGTGCGACAGATGTAAGCAATTGCAGACCAATATCAATTGATACTTCCGAATTGAAGCTACTTGAATTTGTGACGACTCAGAACAGACTTGGCGAATGTCTCCTAACAACATCAAACCAATTTGGCTTCAATCCTCAACATGGAACGGAAATGACTATTTTTACCATAAAATGATTTTTTTCTTCTCAGCAGAGGCGTGCCAATGTCCTTGTGTTTTCTAGATGCCAAAAAAGCCTTCGACCGCGTAAATCATTGGACACTGTTCAAAGTATTAATTGAAACGGGGGCCGCCTGTGCACCTCGTGAAACTACTAAAATACTGGAACCAGCAACAACAATGTGCGAGAACTTCAACATCAAATCCGTTTGGAACAACCATTGGAATGTGGCAGGGAGGCCTTCTTTCACCCCTCCTATTCAATGTGAATGACGACAGCCTACACGAGCGTCCAGCTCTTAGCCGTGTAGGGTGTCAAATTGGTGACTGCTGTATTAACGAAATTAGCTATGCCGACGATATGCTCTTCCTTGTTACACGTGTGGATGCTCTTCAATTTATGCTAAATATATGCAAGACGAGGCCGCAACGCTAGATATTGAGTGCAATATTAGCAAATCTGTTTGAATGCTAGTAAAACCACGCAGTATGCAAAGGTTCCAGTTACGATTGAATAATGTGTTGAATGGAACTTTGATGTATTATGTGGACAGTTTTCCTTAATTAGGTCACTTTACAAACAACCGGTGTGACAATTCTGATATCACCAAACAGCTTCGGAAACAAAACGCGCCTGTCAATCAGCTTATCAATAAACTGAAGAGTAGCATACAATGATATTTCCCGGAGGTTGGTTGTTGTATCAAGAAGAACGAGCGCTAGCCTTGTATTCGCAGCATATGATGTTGACTGTCTTATGGTACGAGCTAGAAAAAGTGCCTATAGGCTCCAGGAGCGTATTTCAAATTATAATAATACCTTCCTGGAGGCTCTATGTAATAGTGAGGGATATGATTTTTTTCCAATAGTAGAGAGGTGGGACAGAATCCTCTTGGTGCAGGAAGATCCCGATATTAATAGAAATAATGTTTGACATCTATCTGCCTTTCCATGCTGTGGACCCATTGTACGTGTGTGGATGTCAGGCTGGGAGACGACGCTGATATATTGTCTGATAGGTGGTTATGCGCTTTACCTCACTAACATTGTGTTTTGTTATATAAATATTCATATGGGAGAGGGACATACAATTTATCCAGGCGCGCTTATCACGAACTCATCTTATGAATCTATGTCGTGTATTTCGTCCCTACTCTGTCTTGTCTCCATGTGTGTTCTGTTGGTGCGTTATTTGAATGTAATGATAGGAATGCTCTGTCAAACTTGTTCTATGTAATCATTATCGTACCATCGTGAGCTTCAATAAGGACTATTATTATTATTATTATTGGTAGTAGTAGTATTACGATTTCAAAATAGTTATTAAAAGCACTCTAAGTTTCAACTTATTTGAGTCACACCGCATATCATAAAAAAATCTTGGGACAGTACTTTATTATAGTGCAGAATAATTCTGTTAAAAACGTCCCGATGGCTTCGCAGATAGAAAAATTACTAATGAAATATTTAGTATTAGTAGTAGAAGTAGTAGGAGGCCAGAGACGGGCTGAGAATTCCATTCTAGAAGTATTACAAAATTGAATTTCCAATACAACTAGCCCAGCTTTGATTCGGAGCCCATCGTTCATAGGCTACCACATGCTGAAGGCTACAATGAAACTAGTGGCCAGCATGGCGGCATAGTCGTAACGTCACATTTTTTTAGTAAGGTGGAGGGGGGATTAGTCTTCCAGTGTTGTCGAGACGGGTTTTGAAGGTGTTCGCACTGTTACTGTTAACTACATCATGTGGTAAGAGGTTCCAAATTATTGGTATATTGATTGGAAGGAAGTTCTCGACCACTGAAGTTCCTAATCGTTTTAGCTGCAGTTTTGTCCATTATTTATATTCCTTGGGTTATAATTTCGGTCAAAGAGGCTCGCAGGGCTACTTTTAGTAAGCCTGCTTGGATATTTGAAAATTTAAATTAACTGATTTCCAAGTCGTCTTCTTTCAAGTGAGGTGAGTTAAAGCACGTCGAGTCTTTCCGGATGTCCTATTTCTCAGTTCAGGGATAATTTTTTTTGCTCGGGGCTAAACATGTTCCATATCGTCAATATCACGTCTTAGGTGAGGAAACCAAAATTGTACTACAAATCTCATTTTAGGCCTGACGAGTGGAGTATATAGTGGAAGCACGATGTCCCTGGACTTGTCGAGGAAGTTAGTATCATGAACATATTTCTATAATGTGTTTTTGTTTCCAATGATCCCCGACTGTGGAATGAACTGGTCCGAAGCCAAAATCAATTATGTTGTATGTGTATTTAGATGTGTTCTGATTGGCAGTCACGTATTAGAGGAGTAATAAAGTAATATTATCATGATATCATAAACGACAAATTCTTGCTGGAAACTAAAAACATGACGATCTTACGTTTTTTAATTCTGTATACCGTTCTGTGAATTTGTTTCAATTATTTGCACCGAATGCAGGTGTTTCTAATTAATTTCGTTGATATATATTGATTTCTCCAGTATGAACCATTTGTGTCCAAATTATTGTGTGCCTGATCGGACCTCTAAAAAATTGCTAACATGTTGATTGGTGCCTGACATCAACCATGACTGATATAAATCAATACATTAACTTTGATGGACTAAAATCGATATTAAAGCATCTTCAAGGACTTCACTCGACGTCAACCGACTTTGTCCCCCGTCATACTTATACAGACACTAGGCTGAATCCCCCAGAAAGTGGGGTGACCGACGGCAAGGTGCACCTCATTCTCCTCTCATACACTCACACTCACGCAACTTAGCTCTTTTGCCCAGAAGTATCGGGTCGGAACACCCCACAACACACCCTCTGGGTCGCGAGTGCAGTCAGTGTCAGCAGCAGGGCCCTAAAGTGCGACTGGTTTACCCCTGCCTCATCATGATGGCCGCCCACCTTCCCGCCCACCCACGACCATCCCGTCTTTCAACGAAAGACCAAGAGTGGGAAAGCACATCAGGGCAGCGTCAAAACTCATCCATCCACAATCATTCCCCACTCACGCCTGTTCATTGAACGCACGCTCACAAACTATATTTCCTTCAAGCTACCTTATACACTCCAGCCGAATTTAACCGCCTTTGACAGACCTGACCTTTATGACTGTAGAAGATTGCACAAGACTACAAGTAACCCCAACAACCTGTGATTAGCCTGACTGAAGCAAGATGAACTTGCCTCTTCCTCTCCTTACCAACACCTGTATTATCTTGAACCCGCGATTACCTCTCCTTACTATCATATGTATTATCTTGAACACGGCTTTACCTCTCCCTATCATCATTTATCTTGAGCTTGTCATTACCATTCCTTGACATCACCTGAAATATCTTGAACTCGCCTTTACCTAACAAATCGATCGAGAGTTTTAGTGTCAACATGCAATACACATTTAAACACTACCCGGTCCCGGTGCGGAACCAAAGCCACCCCGCACCGAGCACCCCACAATTGATCCTAAGCCCGAACAGGTCCTGAGATTTTGTCCTCCTGCAACATGCACAGGACCCGGTAAAATATAATTATTCACATTTATGTTTTGGTATAAAACCATCACTCCCAAAGCAATGAATTATTAAGATTCAGCGATTTTGAAAATGATATTTTCTGATTCATGAAATTATGTTTAATTAGATTTAATGGGTACTCTGCATTGAAATGTAGGTCTTCTCAATAGAAAAAAATGCTCCAGACACTCATGAGATTTTTCAATTGAGTTCCAGTTTATTGGAGGTTTAGTTTTTACATAGCTTTACTAGATTTTGTGATCAATCGTTGAATCGTGATTAACTCACCACGTTATCAAAGCATATGGTTACATTCACCTGCAGTGCAATTCCACTCATCACTGCCGTCGCCGCAGTTCACGTCTGTGTCGCACTTGTAGTATAGTGGCATACACAAGCCATCCTTGCACGAGAACTGGTCATCCTGGCAGAGATCTGAAAATGGTCGTACAATAGACTCTAACCTAATGATTACATCATTACCGTCGAGAGCGACGTACTTATTCTTCTTGCATTGCGAAACCAACCAAACATAAACAGGGAAAAATATATTTTGAAGGTACGCTGGACATTCATGACTCCATACAATTTTACAACATACATGATTTCTATCACGTTGAACAAATAATTTTAACCTAATAAGCCGCTAGAATTTTAAAATACCCTAGAAAATCTCCAACCTTCTTCGATTAAACCCATATTTTGTCCCCGCAGCACTCCCGCACTTTAAAAATCAAATGCCCCCGTCAGAAGGTAGACGCCGGCTTCGGTCTAGTTGATTGCTCCAACCCTTCAGGAGCAGGAAAGCTACAGGTTTCTGAGTTCAGGACAGAATCATCCTGTTATTATTCTATGCAAGCCGGTCAAGCTATCTCGGGTTCTTTTCTCTCAACAGTCAAGTGACATCAATTACTGGATCTGCCAGAGCAATTTGAACATCCATTCAACGGTACATTTTAAAGAATATGTAAGGAAAAGTTGTTCCGCAGAAAACCGAGAGCCTTTGATTTCGTTCAACCATATTTTAATACTTCCTAACCTCTCAGATGTACCCGAAATCAATCATGTTAGAATTATTCACCTTGATGACTAACCCATTGTTCAGTGTGATTGTGTGATGGTTCATAGAGTCGTAGCCGCTGTGGGAATGATACTGCCAGCATTACTTGTAAATAGAATGGGTCAGGTACGAGAAAGCGTGTAGTTATTGAGTGAATGGTTGGCTAATTGCGTCAGAGAGTAGGAGGAAGTATCCTCAAGATTGATGAGAGTGGAGTGACCCTGCAGGTAGTGAGAGGAGCTAGGAGGAGGAGAGGGATCATTTTTTTTACTAGTTTAAATGAATGTATCCAAACTATTGGAGGTCAATTCAATGTGGTGGCACTGATGGACCTTCATGAGCGAGTTGAAGACGAAGTGATGGAGAATGTGGAAGAATGGTATGGCATTCCAGGTTAAAATGACAGTGAAGAGAACCTGATAAATTTGCACATGGGACGAGAGCTGGTGACAGGAAACCGCTTGTTCAAGAAGCGAGATGTTCACAAGTGCACATGGAAAAGACCCCCCATAGGCAGTGGAGAACGTGCGCAGAATGATTTTGTGTTGGTTACGAGGAGAGTGGTGGGGAGGCTGTTTAATTTCGGTGGTTGACATGAGAGGCTGGGGGAATGGTTGATCATCTACTTGTGGAATCATTTAAGATGGAGATTGGAGCATAGGTGAAAAGGGAACTAAAGAGTGAAAGGTGGAAAGGAAGAAGTGATGGTGAGTCAATTAAATTTAGCAAGCAGAGCCGAGGTCTTTGCCCTCTGAGAGAGCAAGGCCTAAGAAATCCTAAGGAAAATCGGATACATTCAGATATCCTTTTATGAATGTATCCGATTGTATCCAACCACTCCTCAACGCGTTGTTGAATAATGGAATATCAGAACTCGAAACAGCAGGTCAAAGATGATAATTATGAATGACTGCGCTTCAGGACTGGGGTACGTCGTTATGATGGATTTAAAACGGATGAGTAGGAACAGAATCAGTACATATTTGCTCACGCTTAACCAGATACAATGATCATGGGGGTAAGATTTGTGAAAAAGTTTACTTACTGTTAATTGGACAATCCTGTTCGTCTGAACCATCCAAACAATCTTGGAAGTTGTTGCATCGTGAATAATACTTTATGCATTGCGAGTTGTTGCAGAGGAAGCCCAGGGAACAGGATTCTGTCAACAGTCACAAAATGGATTCTCTTGTATAACAAATACTTGATAAGGCGCTTCGGCAACCACTGTATCGCAAAAAAAAGTATGTGATAAAATACTGCAATGAAAAGTTGTATGAGACGGTGCCATATTTCGAAGCCGGATTTACAGCAGGAAGGTCCGTGCGGAAGTAATAACATTCCGTCATCTTCACATCAATCTTGATATATATCCAATATTGAAACCTATGTTGCTCCGACGAGTCACAATAGGAAACAATATATGGAACAAATAAATCTGCTGCATGGTAACTGTCAAAGTCATGAATGAAAGAAACATCCCATCAGGATTAGGGTCTGTTGTCATGAAAAATGTAGCGGGATAAGATGAAGACGAATGTTTCTTCCTCTATATATTCATATCTCTTCTGATCCACGTCGTTTCATAGGTTTGACGCAAACTAGAGCTAACGTAATCTTCACAAATCTATTTTCGCCGCTGAGAACGTTATAAGAGGATTCTTAGTCTCGCGATATATTTTTTAATCAAATACACATGTTCAGGTGAACATTATGATGACTGACTTTTCCTTCTATTAAGTAGAGGAGGAAAACTGCCTTGTGGCATAACAAAAACTAAAACAAAAAGAGTTCTCAGAACAGTGGAACAATAAAAAATGTTCGGTTCATGGGTTTGTCTCTAGGGTCATAGATATGAGTGTATGAGTGATAAAAAAATATAGATTTTAGGCCGTTGAACGCAAGATGGCACCAATGCCAGTCGAGCTGGTGGGCGCCAACGAATTAATTCTCCTGAAGTCCTTAAACTGTCAGACCATCTAAATTGTTAAAATTATCGTTCAAAAGACATCAAGGAGTGGGCCGTAATCAAGATAAAATTGGATCAATCATTTTGAAAACTCAAATAATGGAGGAATGACAACTAGCACACCAACCAGCACACTGGAAGCAAATCCACTTGTTTTTTTTCCTGGTACGACTCCGGTTATAGACGCAGATATTGACCGTTCTTGTTGCTGATCAGCCGAATTGATTAAAAAACTGGCGACAACAAATTGGTATGCCTGACTCGGATCAGACAAAAATACCAGTTTTGAATAGTGTTTAGTGACCGTGAATCCTTCGTCACGTTGGCCTTCAAATTGTAACAAATATTATCATTTTGATCTGTGTAGTCTGTGGCACGATGTATTACAGCATTTATTTAGTGGGGAAACAATTTGGTTTAAATTTAAGAGTTGGAATGCAAACGATATAAATTGGATAAAAATCTTACCCGTCACTCAGCCTCAACCAAATCGTTTGTTAACTTACAAGTCATGCTACTCACCAGAAACAGTTTGGATGATAAGACTATTTGAGTCTTGTTTATTCACGGTGAATAAATTTTTATAATATAAATACATGTAGCAATAAAACAAATGTACCAAATCATTCGCTGGTGTCCGATTACTTCCTCTCCGTCAGTAAAAGAGACAAGTGCCACCACCCGATGAAAAGGTACTGCCGGTCCGGACAATCAGTGAACCTGACCAGAAAAATCAGTCCATTTGCGTGTAAAGTCAGGAATTCCAGGATACTGAAGTGAAACTGATCACGAATGAGGAAATAACCAGTTTTCTGCCAGGATATTGACAGGTCTTTCTTACATTGCAGGGCTTTGTTCACGGCGGTTTGGAAGCTCCATAGACTCCGCAGATTTTCGTTTTGAATTAGTTTAATTCCCTTCTTACAGTCTCATGAGAAACAATAGGCTTGTCACTCTCCAATAGTAAAGCCATGCATATCAGAAGCAATCCGAAATTGTTTCAACTGCATCTCATTAATTGAATTTTTCCTTTCATTTTTTTTAAATTGAATTGCTCGATTGTGAGATAAAGCTTTGAATCGTGTTCAACTTACCATTGCACAAAACGTTTCGCGTAGTATATACCTGTGGTGCAGTTCCGCTCCTCACTGCCATCGCAGTCTTTATCTGCGTCGCATTTACATATGGTGCAGTTCCGCTCACCACTGCCATCAACGCAGTCATCGTCTCCGTCGCATTTACTGTACCTGTTTGGTCAGTTCCGCTCATCGCTGCACCGCAGTCATCATCTGCGTCACATTTACCTGTGGTGCAGTTCCACTTATCGCTGCCTTCACCGCAGACATTATCTGCGTCGCATTAACCTGTGGTGCAGTTCCGCTCATCACTGTCATCACCGCAGTCATTATCTGTGTCGAATTTACTTGTGGTGCAGTTCCGCTCACAACTGCCATCACCGCAGTCATTATCTGCGTCGCATATACCTGTGGTGCAGTTCCGGCCATCACTGCCATCACCGCAGTCATCATCTGCGTCGAATTTACCTGTGGTGCAGTTCCACTCATCGTTGCCATCACCGCAGTCATTATCTGCGTCGCATTTACCAGTGGTGCAGTTCCACTCATCGCTGCACAGCAGTCATCATCTGCGTCGCATTTACCTGTGGTGCAGTTCCGCTCATAACTGCCATCACCACAGTCATCATCTCCGTTGCATTTACCTACGGTGCAGTTCCGCTCATCACTGCCTTTTCGCAGTCATTATCTCCGTCGCATTTTCCTGTGGTGCAGTTCCGCTCATCACTGCCATCACCGCAGTCATTATCTCCGTCGCATTTACCTGTGGTGCAGTTCCGCTCATCACTGCCATCACCGCAGTCATTATGTCCGTCGCATTTACCTGTGGTGCAGTTCCGCTCATCACTG